>ML776702.1:877035-953964 GCA_009831015.1 Picea engelmannii
GTATCCAAAAGGAAAAGATCTATCACTTATGGCCTACACAGATGCAGATTGGGCAGGTTGTATTGATGACCGACGAAGCACCAGTGGAGAAACATTCTACTTAGGTGAGTGTTTGGTATCATGGCTAAGCAAGAAACAATCATTGATATCTCTATCTACAACCGAGGCAGAGTATATTGCAACAAAAACATGTTGTACACAAGTTCTTTGGATGAAACAAACTTTTACAGATATATAGGTTGAGTATGATGAGCCCATTCCAATATATTGTGATAATACAAGTGGCATCAATATCTCAGAAAACCCAGTGATGCACTCCAAGACTAAGCACATTCCAATAAAGTATCACTTTCTACGGGAACAGGTTGCAGAAAAAAACATCAGAGTTGAGTATGTGGGCACAAAAGAACAAGTGGCAAACATCTTTACAAAACCACTTCCACGGGAAGCCTTTGAATATCTTCGCCAAAGACTTGGAGTTATTTCTACTCCAAAAATGAATGCTTTTTGAATGCTTATCTTATATGTCTTAGATGTACATGAGGACGCACCATAAGAGGACAGTCTGTCAGGGGGAGCAGCCCTGGATGGAAAGATACCTTTGCCATTGATGACAAAGGGGGAGAGATTTATCAGATGCAGAGGATAGAGGCATGGTTCCAGGAGGATTGGATTTATCAGATGCAGAGGACAGAGGCATGGTTTCAGGGGGAGCATGAGTGATATGATTTCAGTGTTGCATCAGAGTGTTGCCATCAATGCCAAAGGGGGAGATTGTTGATTAAGGTTGGTTGTAATTGGTTGTCAAGATTACACCATATTTTAAATCAATGATCATGTAAAAGATGTAAGGAATAATCATATTGTTAATGTAGTTTTATTCATTGCATGTGTTCATATTGGTGTCATCGCACATGGTTTCTCTTGAGTCACTTAGCTCCGCTGGTTGTGGCCCTAGCACTGATAGACACTATTTGGAGAGGCCTACTACACGTAGAGCACCGATTCATGGTAATTAATTTTAAATTGAAAATTAGATGGCATTGGTTTAATATTTATATATGTGCACAAATTTATATCTAAATATATTACTTCTTTTGACAAATGCCCATCTCTCCATCATGTTCAACAAGATATAGGTGCACATACTTAGTGTTGATAACTTCCAAAACCCACCCCACCTATCGCCTTACACACCCAATGACATGCTTAGGTATATTTATGATTTGTAAACTGTCATGGATATTCCATTGGAACATATCGTAACAACACATATTATAGTATTCTAAAAAATATTTTACTAGCAATTTTATTTCATTAGATCTCATATTTATTATCACCATCTTATTTTCAAATTAATGACCCTTATTTTTCACACTAGAGACTCAAGGAGAACCCATCGATGCTTCATGATGAGACTCCACTCTTCTACCATGTATTTTCCTTAGTTTTGAGGATGGTCATACATGAACTGTTTGAAAAAGCGTGATCGATCACTACCCAACTGACTTGTATCCCAGGGCTAGTCATCGACTGCGCTATTTCCAACCTGCGACCGATAGCTAGTTGCACTACTTCTAGCCTGTGATTGCCTCTTTTATATTCTAGATTTGGTGATTCACAAGGAGATCGATGTCGGTTGATTTGGTTATCTCGTGATATGATCTTGGGAAATCTCAATCTAGTCGATTTCACTAAGTTCTAGAGATCTATAAGCCTTTGCTATCCTCCTCCACCAATCTATATAAGGAATTCCATGAGCAAGAGGGGGAAGAACCAATTTACATATACATGCTGCAGGATTTTCAGATGAGTTTTTCCAAGAAACCAGTCTTCATATTAGGTTATCCTTGCTTGTGTGAGGGCTAGAGAGGTGCAAGAGAAAGGAGCCTTGGAGGAATGCATCAAGACTCAAGGTAAAACATGTTGATGTATTCATTCTATATTTGATTAATATATAAATCTATATGGTTTTTCCCTTCTAATTCATGTGTATTCCATGTTCAATACTTGCTTGTGTTAGATTTGATATTTCCTTGAGTAGATCGAATTAAATATAGGATAGATATGAGACTTCCTAAAGCTAAAGAAGGTTTGAGGATTGGTATTTATTGTCACTTGTGTGTAGGAAGTAGGTTGCAAGAGATGGAGATGTATCTACAAAGATACAATGACCAAAATATGTAAGGACAACCATCAATCTAAGAGGTATGATATTCTATCTACTTGCTTAAATATGAACTTGTCTAGTAGATACAGGGAGAATTGTGTAGTGATCTATCCCACCATCTATCATGAATCAAGGGAAGATCAAAGGGAGGTCTTTATTATCTTTAGACGAGATTTATTTGCAATAGAACTGACAACTCCACTGGGGAAGGATATTTGATTCTTCCTTAGTTTTGTTTCCCTTGTTTCTTTACCTATAAAACCTATTTCTATAACCTTGTAGTCTTCCTTAACAATCTTCAAGAGACTAGATCTATCGGATATGTTCAACCTAGGCTAGTTTTGGGATTTTTTCCTAAATTTTGCAAATGGTTGCGACGAATTGGTTCAAACCAGTGAGACCATTCATGGGTTGTATAACTTTTGGGCCACAACCACCTGTAGACAATCACTAGATGCATACCTTCTAGGTTGTGACCACCCCTATAGGTGATTGTTTTTCATATTTTTTCATTTTTTCCTTGGTTATATCTAAAATTTTCCTAGACTTAGAACCTTGTTAGCGGTATGCTAACATTGATATTATCCCTGTGTGAGACTCTTCTTTTTTGTTTGAGTTTGGAGTGGATTTGAGTTTTCTTGAGTGTTTTTTTTGTTGGGTTTTCTTGTTTGAATGAGCTAGATTCCTAGTGAGTAGTGATATGGGTAGCGTCCCCAACATATAGTTTCAAATTTGGTAGTGTATCTTTGTCCCTTTTGCATCCAATTTGTGTTTGTTAAAAGGTTTTCCATTCATAGGTATTTTTCTTCAAGTTTTGTGTCTTTTGACCCCGTGTAAACATTGGAGTGTGCCAGGGAGCATCACTATTATACCACACAACCCTTTAGTTTCTATTTACTATTTTGATCTACATGTTCATTTTCTTAGATTAGAAGAAAATTACATTTCAAAAAAAAGAAATGCCAGGGTAAGGCTTTTGGGTGTTTTGCAAGAGATTGCATTGGTGTGCTTTGCATTTAGGGGTCTTGTTAATTTCTTTGGTTTTCCTCTACATGATTGTGAGGTTGTCGTGTTGATTTTAAAAACTAAAAAGGGAAATTTTCTCTTCCCTTTCTTAGTTAGATTTTATCGAAAGAAAAAGTTCCATATTTTGCAAGCATATTTTCTCTTCTTTGGATTGGTAAAGATTCAAAAACATCATTGAACTTTCATTCATTCCATTTCTTGATCAATATCCATAAGAAAAATAAAGCATAATTTAAGATCAATTAGACACCTTTTCTTGGTACAAAACTAACATAGATAGGATTAGGGACTTGGTATAGGGTTGGAGAGTTAACTCTCCAAGGACACATAAGTGAAACCTATAAGTCACTAAAGAGTGTTTAAATCCATTATCACAATGAGTGTATTGGGAATCTCCTCTAACATATGAGTCAATCACGAGGTCACATTGGGCCAAGTAGAGTGATATCCACTCTATGCTTGTCTTAGTGTTTGCTAGACTACTTCGACTAGTATGTGTATGAGGGTCTCAAAAGTGCCACGCCTCCCTGAGAGGTAAAAATTATTGAGGCTTAAGGATTAGTTTCCCTATCCATACATGTGGTCATTCCTTTGACTTCTTTCCCATTCATCAATTGTGAAGTGGTAGCCATAATGACCTTTCCTAGGTATCTACAGAGATGTCTGCGGTTGGAAAATTCCTGCGATACATGGGGAAGATGTTCAACACTTGTCTTAGTTCCCTTGGAAGGTTCTCTCCTTAATAAAGGGTACTTGCACCAATCATGGTTGTTACATGCGGGTTATCATAATTGTTCCTCACACCTTCACTAGAAAATCTTTTGGGGACTTCACATCCCTAAGAGGGCTAGTTTTTGAAAGGCCACTTGATCCATTGATATTGCTTGTTGATCACCTAAATTTTTCAAGGGTGTGCTCTTTGGTCCTAAGTATATGTCAACCAAAGGATTAATTGTTATTTTGGTTATAACACATTTTGTTCATCGTGGCTGAATAATCACTTCATTGGTCTCGTTGAAAATGAGGACTTGCACATATAACAGAGGAACAACCACTTCTTAAGGATGCACAATAGGTGGCATATAGTTTAGAGAACCAGATAGAAGGTATTAGGAGAGTGAGACATTTGAAGTTGAAGTGGTCGACAATAAACATCCACCTTAAGCCTCCTTTGATAGATCCTAATGACCATGTACTTGTCTAGTTTAAGGATCTCTTTAGTGATCCTTTTTTCTTGTTTAGTGATCCTCATATCATGTCCATTCTGATTTTTTCATCCAATGTGGCTAAGATTTCAAGCCCATCGATGAGAATTACAGGGGGCACCTTAGTGATGTCCAACTTGTCATCCCTTAGTGCCATCATACCTACACCATCTTTTCCCATTTTATCATGTGTCTCCATTTGGGGTATGCCGATCATATCTTCTTTTCCTTCCATTAGAATACCTAACATTAACATTATTGTCCCATTTGTTACAATGCCCACACCTGGGTCTCCATCCAATGAGGGGACTAGCCTTATTTTTAATGGAGGGAGTGGAACTTATTCCACCCCTAGTGTCCCTATAGGCAGCTAGGTGATGCCAAATGTTGGTTTTCTTTTTGGGTGGAATGTATCTAGTGGATTTGGGGTTTCTCCTGGCCAAGTTGAAGAAAAAAAATGTTTTTGGTGAATTTAATGTCCCGTGGAGTAGTTCACCAATTCTTGGAAGATATATTTCTTCCAAATTTACCTCGGTTCCAGGGGCAAATCCCCTTGGAGGCACTTGTGGTCTAGGGAGAAGTGGAGTTTCTAGTTACACCATTGTTCCTATGGGAATTCCCCCTTAGGAAAATTTTTCTCATTGGAGTGGTTATCCTTTTATCCATACTTCCAGTCCTGGAAGTTATTTTTCCATGGCTAGTCATGTTCAAGGGAGTAGTATTCTTTTAGGGTCCATGTTTTCTCCTGGAGGTAATCCTTTTGGGGGCATGTATGGTTATGGAAGCAATGATTTTTCTGGGAGTCTTTTTATCCTTGAAGGAAATCCTTCTGGGGGAATGTTTAGTCTCGAGAGAATCCATGCTCATCAAAGTGCTTCCATTCCTGGGGGAATTAACCCTTTTGGAATTTAAAATCCTTTTAGAAACATGAATATGGGGGGGCCTCAAGGCCCATCTAGGTCATAGGATGCTTTTTTATCCACCCAATATTCCTTTTCCAACATGCCATTTCCTTTCTTGACGATGTTATTCTTGCCAAATTTGTTTCATTTGAAAAATGAACCCATTCTCTATGATTTTCTATGGCCAACCATGCCTTACAAGCTACCCTTTGACATGCCAAAGTTTGATATAAATCCAAATGAATACCCATCCACACATATCATGAATTATCACTCGTGGTGTTTGTTCAACTCTTTGATGGATGACAGTTTTAGACTACATCTTTTCCAAATATCCCTAACTGGAGGTGCCAAAATATGGTATATACAACTTAAGGGAACTTTATTTTCTAGCTTCAATAACTTGGCCATGAGGTTTTTGACACTTTCAATTTCCCATTGGGTATGATACTGGGATAGATCTATTGACATCTCTATGTTAGGATACGTCTACTCACATTTCTGATCATATTCATGAGTGGAGAAAAAGGTGTAGAATGAACAAAGCCAAAATTCATGACCAACTCCTCATGGAGTGGTTCACCAAATCCTTATTTCCACCTATCACCAAGGATGTTTCTATGGAAGGGGTGTTTTTGAAGGAGAAAGCTATCTTAAGTTCCCAACATTTAGACCTCATCTATTCTTAGTCTAACACTCTATATGATATCATACCACATGATATCAGGTTGTCAACAAATCCTAATAGTCCAAACCTAGGGCCCCATGTTGATGTTGTGGTTGGTTCTATTTCTAGTTAATTTATGGGCCATTTAGATGGATAGTTGGGTAATATGAATATTTAATCAAATTGACTAGATGTTGTGCTCACCACCCAAATTGATCAGAATCTTGTTCAACCCTCCAAGGTTAATTCAGTGCAATTTACACAATCAGATAATCCTTAGCAACCTTGGGGGAAGAAGAACAATAAAAATAAAAATTAAAACTATGAACGTGGAGCTCCTCAAGCCCCAAAAAATAATAGGGGAGGCACAAAAGAGAAGAAAACAAATCAGTTTCCCTACAAAATTTGTGGGGAAGACCATACTACTCACCAGTGTCCCAAGATGGATGAATTTCTTCATTAATTTTACCAACAAAAGCATCCCCAATAACTTTCTATCTTGACTCATCCATTCCCCCCTAGCCACAACAAATGTTTGCATCAAATTCCACCCCTTTGCAATGGGTCATGGAAGGTACTCAGTTCGACAGATCATTCTCATCTGCCAACATTATGATGTGTTACTATATGCTTTCCTTACAAAATTGAGCACAAAACTATGACACTCTTGAGGTAGGTCCTACAAATCAGGAGACAACTTCCTCTTCCCAGCATGGTGGCATTCTCCAGATAGAGAATCCATCCTTTGAGACATTTCTTTTCCCACCCAAGGGTGTTCTTTGATGCATTACTCTTAATATCAATACATTGGCTGCCCACAACTACAACATTATGGAAGACTTGTCCCAAGCACCATGTGCCATGTCTTCTTTAGAATTCCTTCAAAACTTCCCCACGCAGTGGAAAACATTGTTGTCAGTAATGGGTGGGGTAGATCCATTACAATCTAGTTTGATTTTGTTTGACATGGTCCAAGATCGTAATAGAATTTCTCTCCAAATTTATTTTCAGATCCAAGTAAGAGTAAATGAGAAAAACATCTTCTACATAGTGGTTGATGAAGGTGTCTCAACTTGTATTATGTCCATTGCCTCTTGGAAATCGCTTGGCTCTCCAAAGATCAACCCATCTAACAACATGTTGAATGCCTTTGACAGACACATATTTAGTTCTCATGGTATTATCACTACTTTTCCCATCAATTTAGGTGGTAAGGCTATCTCCATTGAAGAGGGGGACATTGATGCTCCTATGGAGTATAAGTTATTACTTGGGTGCACTTGGTTCTATGAGATGACTGATTTTGTCTTGTCAGTCTTTAGGGTCGTTCAATTTCCTCACCAAGAAATATCATCACGATTGATCAAATTGTGTTTTGTACCCTATACCTTCAAACCAATATAGGTTCTAATATACCCTTTGTCATGGATTCCTAGAGAACTTACAAGAATGTTGGTGCAACGATGTTCAAATAATCCTCATTAACGGGTCCCCCCCCCACCACATATTTCTATGAATGTTTCTCCAATAAATATGATCTCTTTGTTTACCATTGGATCCCTTAGGTCTTTTGATCCTTAGGTGGTTCCTATTCCCAAGGAATTTGAGTCTTATGGAGACAATATGCGACTCACAACAGTTGAGATTGCCTACTAGGAAATCTAGTTATCATTTTATGACCTTGATTTGGATCTCCACCAATATGTGGAATGCGATTGATAATGTACTGGGAGTAAAATATCGATCAATGTACTGGGATTAAAATATTATCATTCATGGATGGTTTCTTTGAATATAATATAATCCATATGAAACTAGAGGATTAACACAAGGATGCCTTCATTTGTCCTTGGGGTACTTTTTGTTATCGAAAATTTTCATTTGGTCCTAAAAATACTAGGGATATATTCCAATGGGCCATGTCATATTCATTTAATGAAATCAAACATATTGTAGAGGCATACTTAGACAATTTGGCTACTCCCTCCAATCAATGTGAAGATTATCCTAATTAATTGTGGGCCATTTTTACTTGATGTAGTTACTATAATATTTGTTTGAACCCAAACAAATGCATCTTTTCTGTGGTTTCTGGGCACCTTCTAGGATTCATCCTATCTGAGTATGGGATTATGGTTGATTCGTTAAAGGTTGAGGCAATTTCCAACTTTCCTCCTCCTCTCACTATAAGACAACTACACGTTTTTCAAGGGAAGGAAAACTTCTTATGTAGATTCATTGTCAACTATGCCGAGATAACTAAAGGTTTTATGCACTTATTGAAGAAAGGTGTACCTTTTTTCTTGGATGATCAAGCCCAACGATCATTTGACACCTTGAAGATGTTGATATTATTGTAGCTGCGGGAGGTATTTACCTCCATGTGTAAACCTGACAAGAATAGAATATTTCAGGAAGTAAGAAGAGCCCTAATTGATTGGTTAATAACCCTAGAAAATAAGTTGACTCAAGGGAATGAATTGTATTAGGTTATTAGTACCCAGAATAAGAAGTCAGCCTAGGAAGTCTGCCATATTCAGTTTAAACACAGGATGCCAATCTTCATTTTGGCAGGCATTCTCAGAACTGCAGAAGCAACACTTGTGTGCACCGCAGTTGGCCAATTTGTGCGCAAGTCTAGAGGAGAGCTGTTGTTGCAGCTAGCGGATTTCTGTTTTGTCTTAGACTATCCCTTAGTTATGGTTTGGACTATCTGATCAGCTCTTGTTTGATTCTCTATCCTTGGAGAAGGGTGCACTACCCTTTGTTTGGCTATCTAGCATAGGGTTTTCTTTCAGAATGATACTTTGTCAAGGTTAAGGTGCTTGGAGGGTGGCTTTGGCCTATGGTTGGGTGACAATAGTAATATTGTCTATGGTAAAATGATCACATTCTAACAGGTTATGGGCCCACGCCTCCTTCATTCAGTCTAACCACTGGAAGGGAGCATAGCCATAAGAACTGTCACCAGGGTTTATAGAAGGAGAAATTACTAAATCACTGCTGCTAGGGTTACTAGTGGGTGCAGTTGCAGAAACCCTAACCCTATCATTGAGGCACCTTAAGTGAAGGGATTGACCTAATTTCTAGATAGACTAGTGCGCCCTAGCCTAGCGCACCTCCTGGTACTCTTAGCAAGCCAAGATGTCAAGTTTGAGTTTTTGATCAAATCTAGGGTTGACCAAGTCAAGGAAACCATGACCTACTCTATGAAGTCATAAAACAAGTTATATAGTGCTTCTAACCTCAGAGCGTGGAATATAAGGATTGACCTCATCCTTGCCAAGAATAAAGTGTTGTATATCATGAAAGGAAAGATCGTGGAACCAGAGTTTGAAGAAGGAAAAGAGAAGGAACCATAAAACATTGAATTTATGGAGAAGTTAAGAGACAGTGACATCAATTCCATGAGTATCATAGTGGAATTTATAAAATACCACTTGATACCCTACATCTCCCATCTTGACTCATCAAAAAATATGTACGATTCCCTAACAAACCTCTTCTCAGTCAGAAACATTGGACAAGTAATGAGTCTGAAGAATAAGCTCTATGGCATGAAGATGAATGATGATGACATCATAAAATCATACTTTGTGAGGATATCTCATTTAAGATATCAATTACAAGCTATTGAAGAGATCATCTCAGAGAAGGAATTGGTAAATATAGTGCTCAATGGTCTTCCCAAGACATGGGATGCATTTGCCACAAGCATGAACACAAGGAAGGAGTATCCTACATTTGAAGAAATTTGGACTTGTTGTGCACAAGAAGAATCAAGGATCAATGCAAAAGAGAAAACTCAAAAGAAATATGATGATCAAGCCTTCACAACAAAGTTCAAGCATGTCAGGAATAAAATTTTTTTGGCTCCAGAAAGAAACTAAATCAAGAGAAAGATATGTCAATAATACAATGCTTCAATTATCGAAAGTATGGTCACTACAAGAATCATTGCCCTGAGTTAAATAAAATGAAGGAAACACACAAAGCATCAGTTTCCGAAGAAAGGAAACCCTCAAAGAAATCCAAGAAGGACAAAACATACTTCTTCTTCTAAGACAAGGTAAGAATACTCTTCATAGTTATTGTATATACCATATCTTCTGTACATATATTGCATATCCATTTCTTAGAAGATAACATGTTCAAAGAAAAATTATACCTATGGAAGAACAACAAGATAAGGATTGCTATCATTATGACTACAAGTTAGACAATACAGATGTAAGGATGAAGTACATCAAACAATTCATGTGGAAGTTATTACATAAGTAACAACTGCAATATAATACGAGATCATAATCAATCTTGAAGAAACCTAGAATAAGTAAAGACAGAAAGAAGTCAACAATCAAGAGGAAATTGGAGAAAGCCTTATGACACCTTACATAAGGCAATAAGGATGCAGACAGAAGTGCGGATTATGTTAGATGGAGGGTGCCGATTATATACTCCCAAAAGAAAAACATGCACTCATACATGAAGAAAGGATTAGGAGGGAGCTAATCCTATGATCCATTGAAGATGATAAAGTATATATCCATGGTAGCAACCATGAAAAGTAGTACATGTTCAGTTTGACTTTAGAAGAAGTCTTCTTCGAAAAGAAGCCTCAAAGTATCCCTGGTTGTCCATCCACATCCATGATCTTATGATGAAAGGAAGAAGGCAGAATCTTCAAGGAATGATATCTATAGAAAACTCCATGAACTCAAGAGCTAAAGAGAAACATGAGGAAGAACATGAAGATTCCAAGAGAGAAAGAAAATACAGAACAACCAGTCAATGTATCAAGAATAACAAGACTACCGGCCTAACATGAACTCACTAAAAGAAATCAAGCAGAGGAACTGCAAGTTGTGACGTAGAACAATGTATGGAAAATTTATGAATGAAATCATTGTGAGATCTAGAACTAGAGGTTCTCCCAGATGGAGGGAGAAGACTATGATGATTGTTCATTCCAGTGAACTAGACATACCTCTGCATGAGCCATTATATCATCCGCAATATCAATGGGTTGGATATAACATCGGACAAATTTAAGGATTGTTCTCCTCAATAGAGTAATCAAACAAAGAAGTGTATAGCAATCTAAAGGTTTTGAGGTATACCAGAAGGAGACTCTTGTATGCAGATGGAAGAAGACAACTTGGTAGAGAGCCTCCAATGCATAGTAGAAGTGTGGTGAAATTTTTTCTATAACAAAGATACTATATGAGAATAGTTACTCAGAAGCTCAGGATGATGGATTGCTAATCCATGACAAACCCCCATGATGGCAGAAGAGGTACCACTTGGATATGTTCCAGTTTGACACTTGCCATGATGTCATGAGCTAGCAGGAAACAAAAGATGAATCCAACAATGATTGATCAGAGATATATGAATCCTTCAGAGAATACTAGTGTTCCAGAAATACCAAAGTACATTGATATCAAGAATTATACTCTCTGTGATGAATTCTAGAAAAGAGAAAGTGGTTCTCAAATATATATCTCCACAGATGAGCAGATAAGCAGACATTTTGGTAAAACCTCTGTCCAAGATAAAAGAGTTTGTGTACTCAATATGGAGCTCTTGGAGACGAATTCCTTATTGAAAAAGGAAGATATGACTCCCAAGTTGGGAGGGAGCACTGATGTGTTATTGATTTATGGACAATCATTTTTCATTTTGAAAAATGGTCCAGGATGAGCAGTTCGGAAAATGGTCTAGATCGAATGGTCATTTTCGGAATTAAAATGGTTCAATGGATTGTTGATGTACCATAGACAATGATTTACCATTGTGGTTAACATGGGGAATGGTCTAGGACAGTCTCTCTTTTTGAGGGTTACTCAAGAAGACTGGTCCGCCTTGCTGGACAGTGATTCTTTCGAAGCTCACAGTTGTGACAAGTTTCAAAGAATGGTCCATTTTGGAGGTTGGTGTAGGACAATCATTTCCTTTGGAAATGGTCTGGATAGTCATTCCCTAGGGTAGATTCATTCTCTCTAGGATTCACTTTGTTTAGTGTCGGATGAATGGCCTAGATAGGTGAATGGTCTAGGTTCAACAATCAGGGACATGGATGTTAATATTATGGTAGTTGCGGGAGGTATTTACCCCCACATGTGAACCTGACGAGAATAGAAGACTCCAGGAAGTAAGAGAAACCCTAATGAGTTGGCTAATAACCCTAGAAGCCTTGTCGGCTCAAGAAGATAATTTATATTAGGCTATTAGCCTACAAGAGAAGAAGTTGACCATAATTAATAATAATATACTGAACAAACACATAACCAGAAGGAGAAGTCGGCCCCAACAAACTTGCAAGATTACTATAAATACATGGTGCCAGTTCTCATTTGTAGCATCTCAGCAGTTGCAGACAAAGCCAGTTCTGCGCAGCAGTTTCCCAGTTGGTGCGCACTACAGTTGTAGTCTGGTGCACAGGTTTGGAGGAGGGTTGCAAGTGCAGTTGCAGCAGTAGCTAGTTTCAATATTGGCTTGGATATGTCTTGACTAGGGTTTGGAACATATGATCAGATTTTATGATGCGCTATCCTTTGGGATTGATGCACTACTCTTTGTTTGGCTATCTAGCCTAGGGTTTGCTTCCAGAGGAATTCTCAGTCAAGGTTAAGGTGCTCAGAGGGAGGCTTCGGCCTATGGTTGGGTGATGAAGGTATCGTTAATGGTAAAACGAGCACACCATATTCTATATTGTAATAGGTTATGGGCCGACACCCCTTCAGTTAGCCTGAAACGTTGGAAGGAAACATAGCTGCTAGATATTGAGCTCGTTGAGGTACTACCACTAGGGTTACTAGCAGGAGCAGTTTCCAAAAGCACCGCAGCTAGGGTTACCAGCAGAAGCAGTTGCATAAACCCTAAAACTTTTGTCGAGGAACCTTAAGTGAGGAGATTGACCTAATCTTTGGATAGATCAGTGCGCCCTAGCCCAACACATCTCTTGGTACTCTCAGAAGGCCAATATGTGAATTTTGGATTTCTGGTCAAATCTAGGGTTTGACCAAGTCAAGTAAGCCATGACGAACTTTATGAAGTCTGAGAACAATCTAGATGGAACCTCTAACTTCAGATCATGGAAGACAAGGATTGACCTTATCCTTGCTAAGAATAAAGTGCTGGATATTGTGAAAGGAAAGATCGTGAAGCTAGAGTTTAAAGAAGGAGAAGAGAAGGAAATGTAGAACGTTGCAGCTATGGAGAAGCTCAAAGATGTTGACATCAATGCCATGAGTATCATAGTGGATTCCATAAAAGACCACTTGATACCCTACATCTCCCATCTTGACTCATAGAAGAAGATGTACGATGCCCTAACAAATCTCTTCTTAGTCAGAAACATTGGACAAGTCATGAGTCTGAAGAATGAGCTCCGTAACATGAAGATGAATGATGACGACAGCATAACATCATACTTTGTAAGGATATCCCAGCTAAGAGATCAACTACAATCTATTGAAGAGATCACTTCAGAAAGGGAATTGGTGAACATAGTACTCAATGGTCTTCCCAATACATGGGATGCATTTGTCGCAAGCATGAACACAAGGAAGGAGTACCCGACATTTGAAGAAATTTAGACTTGTTGTGCTCAAGAAGAATCAAGGATCAATGCAAAAGAGAAACCCCATAAGAAATACGATGATCAAGCCTTCACAACAAGATTCAAGAACTTCAGGGACAAATGAAAGTTCGATTGAAGAAGGAAGCCAAAACAAAGAAAAGACATTTTAGAAATACAGTGCTTCAACTATCAAAAGTACGGTCACTACAGGAATCAGTGTCTCGAGGTAAAGAAAAGGAAGGAGAAACATGAAGCATCGATTTCCGAAGAAAAGGAACCTGCAAAGAAGACTAAGCAGGATGGAAGATATTTCTTCTACTAAAAGGTAACAACACTCTTCTTATTTTCTTGTACATATCTTGCTTGCATCGTCTTTGTACATATCTTATATATCTATCTCTTGGAAGATAATGTGTTCCAAGAAGAACTATACCTATGGAAGAACAACAAGACAAGGATGAATATCATTAGATAGAACATATGAAAGGATTAAATACAAATCATCTGGAAGACATTACAAGAATCAATCCTGAAGAGACTTAGAAGCCATACATCAAGAGAAATTGGAGAAAGACTTATGACGACAACTAAAATGGAAGCGTGGACTTTGTTAGACAAAGAGAGCCAATTATATATTGCAGAAGACAATAAGGATGCAGATGAAATTATGGACTCTATCAAAACAGAAGGAGCCGATTATATGCACTCTTACATGAAGCAAGGATTAGGAGGGAGATAATCCTATGATCCATTTAAGATGATGAAATACATATATCCATGGTAGTAGCCATGAAAAGATAGTACGTGTTCAACTCAACCATAAAAGAAGACCTTTTCGAAGAGAAGCCTTAAAGTATTCCTGGTTGTCCATCCAGATCCGTGAACCGATGATGAAGGTAAGAAGTGGAATCTCTAGGGCATGGAATCTATAAGAAACTCCATGGACCCAAGAGCCAATGAAAAACATGAAGAAGAACATGAAGATTCCAAGAAATAAAGAGAAGCCAGAACAATCAGTCATTGTATCAAGATTGTCAGCCTGATATGAACTCACTAAAAGCTATCAAGCAGAAGAATTGAAAGTCGTGATGAAGAACAGTGTATGGAAGACTTATGAATGAAAGCATTACGAGATCCAGAACCAGAGGTTCTCTTAGATGGAGGGAGAAGACTATGATGATTGATTGTTCCAAGTACACCAGACTTATCTCTATATAAGTCATTATATCATCCGCAACATCCATGATTCATAATTCTACATCAGATGAATGTAAAGAATGTTCTCCAGAGAAATTGAATTAAGAGCGTATGAAGAGAAATCTAAATACTTTGAGGCATATCAGAAAGAGACTCCTGTATGCAGATAAGAAGAAGACAACTTGGTGGAGAACCTCCAGTACATAGCAGAAGCGTGGTGAAGACTTCCTATAAAATCAAGATGACTACTTAGAAGATCATATCTCATGATGACATAAGAAGTGCCACATGGATATGTTCTAGTTCTCCAACTATGATATACTCTATTATTCAGATCTACATGAAGCCTTCACAATGTTCTAGACTACAATACAAGCATTACACTACCCATGATGAAGTCCAGAAAGAAGAAAATGATTTCTCCAATACATATCTCCACAGATGAGCAGATAAGCATACATTTTGGTAAATCATCTATTCAAGATGAAAGAGTTTGCGCACTCAAGCTAGAGCTCATGGAAATAACTCTCTTAGCTAGAAGGGAAGACCCTCCAAAATAGAAGAAGGTACACAAACATTTATTTTTGATTGAAATAACTCTCCAGTTAGGAGGGAGCATTGAAAATATCATTTATCTTTGTAATTGAAAAATAGTTTAGATTGGACAGATGCTTTCCTGTTCGGAAAGTGGATTGATATTTCTGACGGACAATGACTTCCCATTGTAGTTAACATGGGAGGCAAACTGATTGCTGATGTATCATAGACAACGAATTCCCATTATGGGGAGTGGTCTAGGACAATCATTCTTCTTGGTAGTCACTCTGAGTAGTGGTCAAGTAGAATGGTCCGCCTCACCGGGCAGTCATTCTTTCAAAGTTCACAGTTGTGAGCAGTTTTGAAGAATCGTCTGTTTTGGAGGTTGATATAGGATGGACATTCCTCGAGGGCAGACTCATTCTCTCCAGGTTACACTTTGATTAGTGTTGGAGGAATGGCCTAGGGTGGGGAATGGTACGAACAGTTATTCCTCGAGGGCAGACTCATTCTCTCCAGGTTACACTTTGTTTAGTGTCGGAAGAATGGCCTAGGGTGGGGAATAGTCCAGGCTCAGCAATCAGGGACAGTTATTGCTCGAGGGCAGACTCATTCTCTCTAGGTTACACTTTTTTTAGTGTCAGAAGAATGGCCCAGGGTGGGGAATAGTCCAAGACAGTCATTCCTTAGGGAAAACTCATTCTCTCCAGGTTACACTTTGTTAAGTGTCAGAGGAATGGTCCAAACATTTCTCAAGGGCAGACTCATTCTCTCTAGGTTACACTTTGTTTAGTGTCGGAGGAATGGCCCAGGGTGAGAAATGGTCCAGGCTCAGAAATCATAAATAATCCTTCTTCCTTGGTTGAGAAGAATGGGGCAGATAGCCCATTGTTGATATTCTATATTGAGGGCAAACATTATTTCAGATCTCACAGACGTGAGTGAAATATTGGCCCAGATGATTATTGTTGATATTCTATACTGAGGGCATACACTCTTTCAGATCTCACATACATGAGTGAAATATTGGCCCAGTTGATTCATTTTTTATCATAAGATTGTTTCTATGCAGATGAAGACTACTGTGGTGGCAGACATTCTTTCAGATCTCACAGACGTGAGTGAAAGATTGGCCCAGATGATACAGTTTTTATCATAACATTGTTTCTATGCAGGATGCTCTCAGATGTTTGTTATGAAGACTATATGACAGTAGATGAGGACTACTGTGGTGAATATGTTTCACCGTTTGCAACCATACGTTGCTGATCAAGTACTTATGTATTACTTGGTGTGGCAGTGAACCACTGGATTATAGTTATGTACTACTATGAATATACATAGGTGTGTTCTATCCTTGTTCTAATTGCCTTGAAGACTATCAACAATTTATTGGAGATAATGATCATTCAAATGAATGATGAACAAAGATTTTCCAGATGGAAAACAGTTCAGAGCTTTTACTCCTCTTGTATCACTCTGTGGTGAGAGTGACTTATCCAACATCATATCTAACTACTCAGATGAAGTATGGTTTCGATAGATGATGCAACTGATGGTGATGGTGATGCTCATGATCTAGTCATGAAGTAGTCTAAATGACTATATTGATGCCACCGGGTAAATGGTATATTTTGTGCTCAAGTCCATTACCTGTAAATACCTCTCTATCTAGGAGGGAGTGTTAATATTATGGTAGCTGCGGGAGGTATTTACCCCCACATGTGAACCTGATGAGAATAGAAGACTCCGAGAAGAAAGAGAAACCCTAATGAGTTGGCTAATAACCATAGAATCCTTGTCGGCTCAAGAAGATAATTTATATTAGGCTATTAGCCTCCAAGAGAAGAAGTTGGACATAATTAATAATAATATACTGAACAGACACATACCTAGAAGGAGAAGTCGGCCCCAACAAACTGGCAGGATTACTATAAATACAAGGTGCCAGTTCTCATTTGTAGCATCTCAGCAATTGCAGACAGAGCCAGTTCTGCGCAACAGTTTCCCAGTTGGTGTGCACTGTAGTTGTAGTCTGGTGCATAGGTTTGGAGGAGGGTTGTAGGTGCAGCTGCAGCAACAACTAGTTTCAGTATTGGCTTGGATATCTCTTGGCTAGGGTTTGGAACATCTGATCAACTTTTTGTGATGCGCTATCCTTGGGGATTGATGCACTACTCTTTGTTTGGCTATCTAGCCTAGGGTTTGCTTCCGGAGGAATTCTTAGTCAAGGTTAAGGTGCTCAGAGGGAGGCTTTGGCCTATGGTTGGGTGATGAAGGTATCGTCAATGGTAAAACGAGCACACCATCTTCTATATTCTAACAAGGCATTCCCTAGGGAAGAATCATTCTCTCCAGGTTGCACTTTGTTTAGTGCCGAAGGAATGGCCCAGGGTGGGGAATGGTCTAGGCTCAAAAATTAGGACAATTATTATTCCTTGATTTAGAATAATAGTCCAGATAGCTCATCATTCATGTTTTACCTTCTGAGGGAAGATGCTCTTCCAAAATCTCACATATGTGAGTGGAAGAACGACCCAGATAATTCAGTTTATATCATAACAATGTTTTGTGTGCAGGTTGATATTAGATGATTGCTATGGAGACTGTATGCATGTAGACAATATATGTATGCTACTGTGGTGGATGTGTTCCACTGATTGTGACTGTACATCATGAACCAAGTATCTGTGTGTTACTTGGTGTGATAGTGTACCACTGGATTGTAGTTGTGTACTACTATGTATAGGCACAATTGTGTTCTATTGAATGATATTGTTTTGATTTCCTTGAAGACTATCAACAGTGTTGGAAATGATTATCACCTATATGGATGATCAAAGGACAGAGATTTCCCAGACAAAAAATGGTTTAGAACATTAATTATTCTAGGACATATGTCCAGATTAGAAGAATGGCTCTTGTCTCACTCTGTGGTGTGAGTGAATTATCCAACATCATGTCTAATTACTTAGATGGAGTATGGTTTTGAGAGATGATGCAACTGATGACAATGATAGTGATGATGGTGCTCATGATATGGTCATGAGATAGTCTATACAACTATGTTGATGCTACCAGGTAATTGGTATGTTTTTGCTCAAGACCAGTACCTTCAAATACCTCCCTAGATAGGAGGGAGTGTTGATATTATGGTAGCTGCAGGAGGTATTTACCTCCATGTGTAAACCTGACGAGTATAGAGTATTCCGGGAAGCAAGAAGAAACCCTAATTGATTGGCTAATAACCCTAGAAGATAATTCGACTCAAAGGAATGACTTGTACTAGGTTATTAGTATCTAGAATAAGAAGTCAGCCCAGGAAGTCTGCTAGATTTAGTATAAATATAGGAGGCCAGTCTTCATTTTGGTCGGAATTCTTAGAATTGCAGAAGAAAAACTTGTGCGCACTGCAATTGGCCAGTTTGTGCACAAGTTGGGAAGAGAGCTACCTTTGCAGCTGCTGCAACTAGAAGATTTTGGTTTTGGTTTGGACTATCTCTTGGTTATGGTTTCGACTATTTGATCAACTTTTGTTTGATGCACTATCCTTGGAGAAGGGTGGACTACCCTTTGTTTGGATATCTAGACTAGGGTTTTCTTTCATAATGATTCTCTTTCAAGGTTAAGGTGCTCGGAGGGTGGCTTCGGCCTATGGTTGGGTGATGATAGTGATATTTTCTATGGTAAAACGAGCACATTCTAACAGAAGAAGGCCTTGATGTTGACTCCCTTATTGAGCCTCCCTGATTACGGTTGGTATTTCTTGCTCTATATCACAACCTCTGAGTCTACCATTGGTACGGTGCTTATCCAAGAGGAAAATATGCATAAAGAGAACATCATACACTATCTTAGAAAAGAAATTTCTGGTCTTGATATTCACTATTATCACATGTAAAAGTTGGCCTTGGAATTTGTTCATGCTATCCAATTTTTATGACATTATATACTCTTGCAGAAGAACACCATTATTTCTGATGCAAACCCAATGCAACATATATTGAGCGATTAGATAATTGGGGGTAAGTACTTGAAGTGGATAGTTATCTTATAATAATTTGACTTGGGGTTTGTCTCCTCCAAGTTGAAGAAATATTTGGCTTTTGTTGAGTTGATGTCTGATTTTCCCCAAGTTAATGAAGGGCCCGTGGCTAATGAATATTTCCTTGATGAGTTCTTATTCCTCAATTTCTCATTTGACCCCTGGTACATAGATTCCATTATGTGTCTCTGAAGCCAACATTTCTATCCTTGACTATCCCGTGATGAGTGCTAGTGCATATGCCATCAGGCTAGACACTACCTTATCATCGATGCCACTCTTTATTCTTGCTGGGTTGATTTTATCTTGCGTCAATGTCTTGTCCATGAGGAAGTTGAATGGGTCTTGAATGAATACCATCTTGCAGCCTGTGATGGTCATCTCTCTGGGTTAGCCACTGCCAAGAATATTTTTCTTATAGGATACTTTTGTCTCATGATATTCAAAGATTCTATGCATTCCATCTAGAAGTGTCACCTTATCAAATATTTACTCGAAAAATGCATGCTCATCTAGCTCCATTACATCATGTAGTTGTCATCAGTCCCTTTGCAAAATGGTGGATTTATTTCACGATTTGTAAGCCTACCTTTGCTAATGGCCATGGTTACATCATCGTGGCCAATGAATACTTCACCAATTGGGATGAGGCCTTGCTACGTTTTCTAATGATAAAATCACTGCTGCTTTATTCCTATTCAATCATATCATTTCTTGGTTCGGAGTACCTAAAACTATTATGATAGACTATGGGTCTCATTTTTGTAAAAATATGATAACTAAACTAGCTTCCAGGTTGGGTTTTTCTCATGAGAACTCAACACCCTATTATGCTCAAGCCATTGGGAAAGTTGAACCCATCAATCATGTCCTAAAAGACATGATCTAGAAGATGTTAGGGAAACACAATATTAACAAGAACCTTATGATATTTTCATCATTATGGGTCTACCAAACCTCATCCAAGACTACCACTGGGTTTATACTATTCCAAATTGTTTATGGTTTGGAGGTATTCCTATCGATTGAATGTAAAATCCCATCCTTGAAGATATCCATCAAACACTTAAGATACCTCCACAGAGGAATAACATCTATTGGATTTGGTCTTTCTTGATCAACAACATCATGATGTTGCATTGGCCAATGAGACTCATAGGAAGTGGGTTAAATCCAAATATGACAAATAAGTTCAACCTTATGTCTTTTCGGAGGGTGAATTGGTTTTGTCTTATGACTAGTACCATGATACATTATGAGTAGATAAGTTTGAACCACTTTGGCATGGTCCTTAAATTTTAAATGCATTTTGCATAAAGGGGACTATGAGTTGGTTGATTTTGATGAGAATCCTCTTTCAGAGCCTTGTAATGGGATCTACCTTAAAAAATATTATGCTTATTCCATTTGGCCACATGATGCTTTGTATATAATGTAATTTTTATTTTTGCAGTGGTGTGATTTTCCTTTATGTGTGTAGTTTGTCTCGGTTTGATGCTTATCATGCTTCATGCTTGATTTGTGAATTTCATCATCCACCTCTCCCTACGATATATTTGTAGCAGTCAGGGTTGAGCTATGTTTGTGTCAGTTGTTGTGCGATATTTGAGGTGTCCAATAATTGTGGAAAATATGGCCGAAGGAGGTCCACATTGAAAACTAGGTACAAGCCAAGGAAGGGTGGAGTGTTGAGCTCAAAAGAATTGCTACCCACAACCTTGGTGATAGTGTAAGGACCATAGTGAAGTGGACAGAGCTTATGATGGGGCCCTGTGAGACGCTCATTCTGAAAATGTAACCAGACTTTGTCTCTAACTTGAAACTGGTGTGGTACCCTGTGTTGATCATGGTGTTGCTTATACTTAGCATTGGATTTATACAAAATCTCCTAGACCTATTGGCGGATGTGTTGAATCCTCTCAATGAATCTGGTGGCCTTTTTGATCTCAGAATGAACATGTGAAGAGTCTGTTTGTGTGGTGGCAAGAGGTAGTGTAATATCAATGGGACCCAAGGGTTGGAATTCCATCCCCACCTGAAATGGGCTATGGTCGGTGGAGCTATGGAGAGTGTTGAACATAGGGGAGACTCTCATCCCATGTATGTGGATTCTTAGTGTTGTAAATGCATAGGATGTGCACACTCATCCAATTGATGAACTCTATTTGGCCATCTATTTGGGGGTGGAAAAAAGTGGATTTAGTGAGCTTGGTGTCCAATAGTGACCAAAGACTCGAAAAAAATGTGTTGAGGAACCTATTGTCCCGATCGGAGATGATGGTCTATGGTATCCCAAAATGGACCTACACTCGTTCGAAGAAGAACTTGGCAGTATCTTCCACTTCGATATACTTCTTGCAGACTGTGAGGATGGCCATATTCGAAAACCGATCAATGACTACAAATACAGAATCATTGCCTTACTTGGTGGACGAAAGGCCAGACATGTAATTCATTGACATGGATTCCCAAGGCTTCTCGGGAGTAGGAAGAGGGGTGTATAAGCCTTTCTTCTTGATGGATAGCTTGGAAATGGCACAAGAAGTGCAAAATGTGATATAATTTCTGACATCCTGTCAAAGTTTTAGCCAATAAAAATGTTTCTGAAGAACGACCATAGTTTTCTCCATGCCAAAATGTCATGCCATTCGACTGTAGTGGGATTCCTAAATCATCTTTGCACGCTCTCTTGTAGGAACAAAAAGATGTTCCATATGGCATAATAGTACGTCTTGAATGTGAAAATCGATGACAGTCATGCATGTACCCAAGAGATGATAGGTGGTGGGTAAGTCTGGATCTTGCTGATAAAGTTGGGGCCACTGAAATGCCTCATGACCACAGGAATGGAGTAAATTGGTGAGTGCAGCCATGAGAGGTCGACTGAGGAAGTCAACGAAATGATTTTAGATCCCTATCTTATAATTGATGTTGAGATGGAACTACTGCAGGTAGGTGGACCACTTCTGATGGCGGTCATTCTACAATTTCCCCCGTGTTTGTATGAATTGTAGAGGCTTGTGATCAGTGGCGATTATCATCTCCTTTCTTAGAATATAATGTTTCCATTAAATATAATATTGTACAATGGAATACATTTCGTTGTCATAGGTGGGGTATTTCTTGATAATATATGGGAGTGTCTCACTATGGTATGCCACCAAATGACTGTGCTAAGTGAGAACTACTCCTACAACATAGTTAGATGCATAAGTCTCAATATCGAACGGTTGTTGTAGGACGAGAAAGGAGAATACTGGATTTGAGCACAAGCGATGCTTCAGATCATCGAATGCTCATTGTTGTTCCTTCCCCCACATGAAATTTTCCCTATCCATGCCCCTGGTCACTTGGTTGAGGGCCCATGCAATATGGGAGAATCCCAACACGAACCCTTGGTAGAAGTTGGCAAGTCTCAAGAAGCTCCGAAGCTCAATTAGTGTGGTCCAGGCTGACAAGTCATGGATGACTTGGATATTAGTTGGATCAACATGTACCCCATGCTCATCAACAGTGTAGCCCAAGTATTGGACCTTGTTCATGACAAAAGAGCATTTTTCCAAGTTAGCATATAGCTTGTTTTGCCACAGAGTCCTCAAAACCTGTTGAATATGCCACATGTGCTCCACAATTAAATGACAGGCGCTAGCTCCCTCTGCTTCTTTCCTTGCACTTTTTCCATTTTAAAAACAATTAAATGAAAGGCGCTAACTCCCTCTGCTAATCCCATTTCCCTCATATGACCTTGGGTTGAGAACTAGGGATTAACCGAAAAGGCACTAAGCCTTCAGGTTTTAGAGCCTCTGGCAACCAACGTTTTATTCCAAAATACCGAAGTGATATACCCCTGAACTCATGGGATTTATCCATGTGTCCGTCCCCATATAAACAGTCAGGATGTGTCCTGCCTTCCTGGCTTCGGTCACATTTTGGTCAACACTCCCATTTCCTTTTTATTCTGGAGTGCCTTTCCTCCGAAGTGACAGATCTCACACCACATGTCCTCTTTGATCTAGTGGTCATGATCTCTCCTCGCTCTTCGCCTTTGGAAGAAATGAATGTTGGACTAACTCCTTTCTCTCCAATATATTCTCCTTCGAAATAGATCATGTGATGACACATGTCCACATGATATCAACAAATCAGACCTATTCGGCCACCAGAACTTCGGCAAAACGAGATTCTGATACTCATAAATTTCCTGGAGCTCTAGTTTCTCGGACCTACAAATCTCTTGACACCTATCCATTGTGGGAAAAAAAGTCACGATTGCTTCGCTCCTTCGAGACTTCGACGGTCTCACTCCTTGTACACCCGTTAAAATATCTGAGTACACAAATTTCTGAAGGATCCTTAAGGATATCCTTTGCACAACTATCGCAAGTCTAAAAGTTGTCAACACTTTGGCGATCCCTCGCTATATCTCCACCATAGGTCCTTTAAACTCTTCCCCCTATGGGATTGCCATCGCTAGACCTCCTAAGCTTATCTTCCCAAGGTATATGAGACCTTTGTCCTCCCTTTTGGTGCGCTCCTCTCGCACTGTAAAACGTTTGGACTTAGAAACTTTCTAAGTTTCCTTCCTCAGTACTAATGGTTTCTATCTCTCCTGAGCTTGGATTCTAGAGGTATATGAGACCTCCACCTACCCTCTGTTCACTCCCTTCAAACTTTTAGACATTCAAACTTAGAAAATTTTCTAAGTTGTTTCTCCTCAAAGGTTCAGATCGCTATCTCTCCTGAGCTTAATTCTCCAAGGTTTTAAAACCTTAGGTGCACACCTTACGACCTTGGAACTCTAGAACACTTGACTATTCTCCCCTTAACCAAGAGTCTGAGAAAAAAACAGCCTGTGCACTCCTTGTGTGGCTCTGTGATTTTCTCTACACTACTTCTATCAAGGATTCAACGTTATCTCTCCCTAGCTTCTCTGAGTTAAACTTAAATCTATCAACTCACTCCTTGCAGACAATATGCACTCCTTGCACGAACTCTCATAAGAGAAAAAAATCGAAACTTATTCTAACTCTATAGATTCATGTATCTAATCACAAAATGCATTCATAAGAACAAGAACAAGTATAAACAAAGAATTTAAATGAAGAAAAAGCCTACCATTCATTCTGATAAACACAGTAACAACAACACCAAAGATTTGGATTTAAGATTCTCTATTCTATTCATTCAAGTGATAAAATATACATAGATATAAACATTCCTCCATTGCTCCTTCAACAACTTATACAATTCTCTCTGGCTCTCAACAACGACAACTCTCTCTCTCTCTCTGTCTCTCTCTCTCTCTCAGAAATGAAAACTATCACAAATAAGTAGTAACAACTTTCACAAAATGAGCAACATCAACCTTATTTTGGGCATAAGATACAAATATCTATACAAGGGGTGATTCATCGAGATTTTCCCCCCAACAACCTAATTTCTATCATATCAGGATTAATGCATCCATCTACTAAGGACTTATGGATTTAATAACATTTACAAAAAAGATAAGGGATGATGTGCAACCTCTATACAATACATCCTTTACATTAAAGTGATCTTGATCTGAGAGGATCTTTGGGGATGGCCTCAACCTCCAATCATTCATTACATTCTGTTTCATAAAAATTAAAATTCAAAAAGGTGCTCTCTCCTTTGTAGAATTCAAATCAGCTTCATGCATGCACTGGATGATGTGCTTCACTCCATCCTGTCCTCCTCTTTTAATGCTGATGTAAATTCTCTTGCATAATACTCCTCTGGCCAAAAATTCATGGACTCCTTCTTGCACTATCTGGAATTTCTTTGAAATGTTTTCTTCACTTACCCAACTGACATCCTCTTCTGGATGGCCTTTCCACTTAATCAAATATTCAGAATAAGTCTTTCTTTTGATCCTCTTACCAATCCTTTGATCTATAATATTCTCTATTTGTGGATTCTCTGCTACATGCATTTTTTTTTCCCATATGATGTCCTTCTGATCATCTAATCCTCTTGTTTCATATTCCCTGTAAGGATACAGATCTACAACATTAAAAATAGGTGATATTCCCACATTGTCTGGAAGCTCAATTTCATAAGCATTTGCTCCAAACATTCTAAGGATCTTGCATGATCCTATCTTTTTCATTTTCATTTTTTTATATGTTCCCCTTGGGAACCTATCCTTCCTAAAGTATGCTAATACTTGATCTCCAACTTCAAATTGAAGCTCTCTCCTATGTTGATCAACTCTGTCGTTGTACTTCTTGCTACTGTCTTGCAGCTTCTCCTTGATCTCACCATGAAGTTTATGCATCTCTGCAGCAAAATCTGCAACTCCTGCACTTTTGAATTCATTTTGTCCCAAATTTCTTAGTTATGATATCCCTCTTGGGTGCATTCCATACACTATCTAGAATGAAATTCTTCATGTGCTCCTATTTGGTTAATCATTGTATGCAAACTCTGCTTGTGGCAGAATTTGATCCCACTAACTTTTATGCTCAGTGACTAAGCTCCTAAGAAAATTCCCTAAACTTCTATTTACCACCTCAGTTTTCCCATCTGTCTGATTATGGTATGTCGAACTGAAGGAAAAATCTGTCCACAATTTTCTCCAGAAATGACCAACAAATTTGGTGTCCCTGTCTAAAACAATGTTCCTGGGCAAGCCATGTAGCCTCACAAATTCTTTAAAAAACAAACTTTCTATGTCTGTAGCATCATTATTTTTCTGGCATGGTATAAAGTGTGCCATCTTGGAAAACCTTTCAACTACCACAAATATGGAATCACATCCCCTATGGGTTCTTTACAATCCCAACATAAAATCCACATTGATAACATCGCAAGGCCTATCTGGAATAGGCAATGGTTGATAAAGACAAATGTTATGTTGTCTTCCTTTTGCATACTGGAAAATTATGCATTTGTTCACAAATTTATTCACTTCAGATCTCATACCTGGAAAATAGTATGAGCCACTCAATCATGAAAATGTTTTTTCATGGCCAAAATGTCCTGCTAGGCCTCCATTATGCTTTTCCTTTAGTAGATTGTCTCTCATTGAGCATTTTTGTACACACAATTGACTTCCTTTAAACAATAATCCATCCTGAATTAGATATTCTATCCATGGGCTTCTGTCCCTTAACAAAGGATTTTCACATCCCTCATAAGCCTCTTTAAAATCTGGATCTTCTTGGTATATTCCCTTAAGGTGTTCAAACCCCAAGGTATCCACTTTGAATTTATGCATAATCAAACACCTCATACTCAAGGCATATACAAGTTTTTTTGCACTACCAGAAATATGCTTGATAAAAAAAGTGAAATTTTGTATAAATTCCACCCACTTTGCATGCCTCTGATTCAACTTCTCTTGCCTAGTAATGAATTGTAGAGCTTGATTACCACTGTACAACAAAAATTCTTTGGGAATAAGATAATGCCTCCACTTACTTAAGGATTTAATCACTGCATAAAACTCTTTATCATATGTGGAGTAATTATTCTTGGTATCATTCAACTTCTCGTTGAAATATGCAACATGTCTATTATCTTGACTTAAGACCGCTCCAATTGCTAATCCACTAGCACCACACTTTACCTGGAAGGTCTTCCCAAAATGTGGCAGAACCATAATTGGTTATTCTGTGATCTTATCCTTCAATATCCTAAAGATTTTCTCAACCTCTTCTATCCACTTAAAATATTTGTGTCTCTTCTTCACATTTTCTAATATTGGTGCACATATACCACTGAAATTCCTAATGAATTTCCTGTAGAAAATTGCTAATCCATGGAAACTCATTACCTCAAATATACTCCTTGGTCATGGCCAATCTATGATAGCTCTCACCTTTTCTGGATCCATATTCATCTCATTTGAATAGATCACAAAACCCAAATATATGAGTTATGTCTTCATAAAAGATGACTTCTTTAAATTTATTAGCAACATCTCTTGCTGCAACCTTCTCATCACTAATGTCAAGTGTCTCAAGTGTTCCTCAATTTTACTAAAGACTAGTATATCATCCAGATATACAATGACAAATTTGCCTATAAAGTGATGCAGGAGCATCGCCAACACATCAAGCGAGCCAGCACGGAAGCGGAGGACAGCTGGACAAGCCAACAATTTCTTTTTGAAATTCACCTTGAAACTGTTGCGTGAACATTAATGTGAAAATTTTATGAAGCGCACTTTGTGTATTTTAATGGAACTTGAGCGGATAGCTCTCGTCCTTAGTAGATAGACGACATTTAATATAGTTAATGCAGGTAGCTAGGAATTTAATTCTAGACTAGACAGTTTAGGAGCAGGAGTGAAAACGGATATAGACACCCTCATTGTATCATTGTAACATTAGCCTGAGCATAGAATAATCAATCCAGGAAGAGCACAAGAAAAGCAGAGAGCTGTGTAGAGAACACCCATGCACAGATATTTGAATTAATAAGAGAAGATTGGTTCAAATTCATGGTTGAGTGTCTGATTCTCTGTGTATTGATGTTGTGCTCATGAATGTTTGCTTCCTGGTTATGCATTTGCTTTTATATGCTGTGTATGTGATTTCATGTATGAATTAAAGTCTAGAAGGGTGAAAGAATGAGTTTCAATTGTTTCTCTATTTGAGATAGAGAATTCCTGCAAGGAGTGCAGTCGAATTGTTCGCAAGGAGTGCGTTGATAGAGGGTTTAGATAGAGATAACTTTTGTTCTCATTCATCTCGAGGGTGCAGTTGGGCATAGGAACCGTGCAAGGAGTGCGCAGGCCAAGGGAAAGTCTCAGGGTTGCGAACCTGAGTAAGGAACTGAAAGACTGCTACAGCAGGAGTGCGCAGATTCGAGAGACTTCAACACTTAGATTTCGTTGAAGGTTTTCCGCAAGGAGTGCGCGCAAGAAGTTTTCTGAAGGACTTGAGAGTCGTGAACAAGCTCAGGAGGTATAGAACCTTGAGTGATCACCGAGGGGAGAAAAGGGAGTTGGTACCTTGAAATCTTGCAAGAAGTGTCGTAGGTTTGCGAGAAGGTGGGAAAGTTCTGCAGAAGAACACTTAGTCATTTTGCATAATTTCACCAGGAGAAAAGGGCGATCCAGATTCTCTGGGAGAATTAGCGAATCACTGTGGGCTGTTAGATCTCATAGAGGTACAGGGAGGTTACAACGTAAGTGTGGAAGAGGTTCGAAGCTCAGATGGGGCAGAGCCGTCGATCCGAGTCACAAGGATCCTCGGATCTACATGTGATATCGTGTATCGAGGATTCATGAGTCGAAGCTCCAAGTTGTTACAACGAGAATTGCGATATCACGATCTGCGATATCCCGACGAGCCCAAAACCGTCCATCAATTGGGACACTTTTCAGGAGATTCAAAGGAGTCGGGGTCCGGAGCATCGAGGATTTTAGAGACAAGGTATTCTTGTAGCTTGGAATCGCGAAACACGATATTACGACAGTCAAAGGATAGTGTGTGTTGGCCATACGAAGTTAGTGGAGGATAGGTGGCGTACCATATCGGGGATTGGAAAAAGGAAAGTCCCGAATCCATTGACATCAGGATTTGCGATCCCGCAAATCTTGAATTCCCGATAGAAGTGACGGGAGGTGGAAAAGTCAACTCGCGCATGTGCATCGGAGTTTCATCACGTCGGGTATCGGGATTCACCAAATCACAGTGTTCGATATCGCGAGTAGAGATATCCCGATAAAGCAGAAGGCCCGACAAAGTAAGATAAAGTCAGCGTTGACTGGCCATCGGGTCTCGGGGATTCGAGAGCCCAGTGATCGACAGTGAACTTGAGAAGCCGCGAGTTCTGATCCTCCGATAAGTAAAGAAAGGGGGGATTGCGCAGAAGAGACCTGTGGGTGCAGATTTCCCGATAGGGAAATAGAAGAACCTTGGCGTTCTTCGGGCTGAGAGGAAAAGAAGATCCTGTGAGCGGGCGTGCCTGTGGTTGCGGCTGCATCAATTGGTATCAGAGCGGGAATATTTCTTTTCTTTCTGTAGGAGAAAAGAGGAGAATTCACCATGCTGCCAAGGAGATAAAGACAGTCACCTGATCCAGAAGAAAGGGGGGATCGCGCAGAAGAGATCTGTGGGTGAAGATTTCCCGATAGGGAAATAGAAGAACCTTGGCATTCTTCGGGCCGAGAGGAAAAGAAGATCCTATGAGCGAGCATGCCTGCGGGTGTGGCTGCATCAAGTGGTATCAGAGCACACTTCATTCCATGCCAGAAGACCAGTGATGCGACGCACATCGCAAATCTGTTTTTCAAAGAGGTGATTTGACTTCATGGATTGCCGAAAAGCATAATTTCGGACAGAGACACTAAGTTCATAGGGCATTTTTGGAGGACACTGTGGAAGAAGATGGGAACTAATTTGGCATTTAGTTCAGCTTATCATCCTCAGACGGATGGAAAAATGGAAGTAGTGAACAGAAGTCTGGGAGACTTGTTGAGAAGCTTGGTGATAGAGCACCACAACAGTTGGGACAAGGTATTACCATAGGCAGAGTTTGCATACAATGATTCAGTGAATAGAAGCACAGGGGAGAGTCCATTTTAGATTGTATATGGTATGCAATCGAGAGGAGTTTCTGAATTAAGGGATTCAAAACAGACTGCCACTAGCAGCGCTAGTGCAGAAGAATTCGCTGAGGTGATGAAAGAACTTCATAGCAGGGTGAAGGAGAGGTTACTGGAATCAAGCTAGGAGTATAAGTGCAGAGTAGATCAACATCGGAGACAACTTCAGTTCGAATTTGGTGATCTAGTTCTGGCACATTTAAGGAAGGAAAGGTTCCTGAGGGGAACATACAATAAGCTAAAGATGAAGAAAATCGGGCCATGTAAGGTCTTGAGAAAATTCAGAGAAAATGCTTATGAGATCGAGTTACCGGATGGGATCAGAATATCTATGATATTCAATATCGTCTATTTATACCCATAAAGGGCTGGAGAAGCAGAGACTTGAGCTGAGCAGCTAGTGATCCAGTGGATGAAGCAATTGCCAGTTGCAGAAAAGCCGCAAATGGAATTCATACTGGACAAGAGAGTGGGTAAGAAGACCAGGAGGAAAGAATACTATGAGTATCTGATCAAATGGAAGAACCACCCAGTGGAATATGCCAGCTGGGAGACTAAAGAAGAAATACAGAAGCATGGACAGACCATGCAGGAGCTCATGGATAGGAGCCCATGAAAGTTTTCAAGCCGAGGAGTATGATGCAGGAGCATCGCCAGCACATCAAGCGAGCCAGCGCAAAAGCGGAGGACAGCTGGACAAGACAACAAATTTCTTTTTGAAATTCACCTTGAAACTGTTGTGCGAACATTAATGTGAAAATTTAATGAAGTGCACTTTGTGTATTGTAATGGACCTTGAGCGGATATCTCTCGTCCTTAGTAGATAGACGACATTTAATATAGTTAATGCAGGTATCTAGGAATTTAATTCTAGACTAGACAGTTTAGGAGCAGGAGGGAAAACGGATATAGACACCCTCATTGTATCATTGTAACATTAGCCTGAGCATAGAATAATCAATCCAGGAAGAGCACAAGAAAAGAAGAGAGCTGTGTAGAGAACACCCATGTACAGATATTTGAATTAATAAGAGAAGATTGGTTCAAATTCATGGTTGAGTGTCTGATTCTCTGTGTATTGATGTTGTGCTCATGAATGTTTTCTTCATGGTTATGCATTTGCTTTTATATTCTGTGTATGTGATTTCATGTATGAATTGAAGTCTAGAAGGGTGAAAGAATGAGTTTCAATTGTTTCTCTATTTGAGCCAGAGAATTCCTGCAAGGAGTGTAGTCGAATTGTCCTCAAGGAGTGGGTTGATAGAGGGTTTAGATAGAGATAACTTTTGTTCTCATTCATCCTGAGGGTGCAGTTGGGCATAGGAACCGTGCAAGGAGTGCACAGTCCAAGGGAAAGTCTCAGGGTTGCGAACCTGAGTAAGGAACTGAAATACTATTGCTGCAGGAGTGTGCAGAGTCGAGAGACTTCAACACTTAGATGTCGTTGAAGGTTTGCCGCAAGGAGTGCACGCAAGAATTTTTATAAAGGACTTGAGAGTCATGAACAAGCTCAGGAGGTATAGAACCTTGAGTGATCACCGAGGGGAGCACAGGGAGTTGGTACCTTGAAATCTTGCAAGAAGTGTCGTAGGTTTGCGAGCAGGTGGGAAAGTTCTGCAGAAGAACACTTAGTCATTTCGCAGAATTTCACCAGGAGAAAAGGGAGATCGAGATTCTCCGGGAGAATCAGTGAATCACCGTGGGCTGTTAGATCTCACAGAGGTACATGGAGGTTACAACGTAAGTGTGGAAGAGGTTCGAAGCTTAGAAGGGGCAGATCCGTCGATCCGAGTCACAAGGACCGTCGGATCTACACATGATATCGTGTATCGAGGATTCATGAGTCGAAGCTCCAAGTTGTTACAACGAGAATTGCGATATCGTGGTCCACGATATCCCGACGAGCCTAGAACCATCCATCAATTGGGACGCGTGTCAGGAGATTCAAAGGAGTCGGGGTCCAGAGCATTGGGAATTTTAGAGACAAGGTATTCTTGTAGCTTGGAATCGCGAAATGCGATATTCCGATAGTCGAAGGATAGTGTGTGTGGGCCACAGGAAGTTAGTGGAGGACAGGTGGCGTACCATATTGGGGATTGGGAAAAGGAAATTCCCGAATCCGTTGACATCAGGATTCGCGATCCCGCGAATCCTGAATTATCGATAGAAGTGACGGGAGGTGGAAAAGTCAACTCGCGCATGTGCATCAGAGTTTCGTCACGTCGGGTATCGGGAGTCAGAAAATCACAGTGTTCGATATCACGAGTAGCGATATCCCGATAAAGAAAATCCTGATAAAGCAGAAGTCCCGACAGGGTAAGATAAAGTCAACGTTGACTGGCCATCGGGTCTCGGGGATTCGAGAGCCCAGTGATCGACAGTGAACTTGCAAAGCCGTGAGTTCCGATCCTCCGATAAGTAAAGAAAGGGGGGATCACGCAGAAGAGTTCTTTGGGTGCAGATTTCCCGATAGGGAAATAGAAGAACCTTGGCATTCTTCGGGCCGAGAGGAAAAGAAGATCTTGTGAGCGGGCGTGCCTGCGGGTGCAGCTGCATAATGAAGTCTTTAAGTACTTCATTCATCAACCTCATGAATGTTCTTGGAGCATTTGTTAAGCCAAATTGCATAACAAGCCACTCATACAACCCTTCATTTGTCTTGAATGTTGTTTTCCATTCATCTCCTTCTCTCATCCTTATCTGATGATAACCAATTTTCAGATCTATCTTTGAAAAATAACTTGCTCCACTCAAGAAATCCATCATATCATCCATATTGGGTAAAGGAAATTTGTACCTGATAGTGATCTTGTTGATGGCTCTGGAATCTATGCACATTCTCCATCCTCCATCTTTCTTAGGACTCAATAGAATTGGTACTGCACATGGTATTAGGCTCTCTGACTAAACCCTTTTCTAATAGATATTGGACCTGATCCTTATCCTCTTCATTCTCTTGAGGTGTCAATCTATATGCTTATTTTTTAGGAAATATTTCTCTTGGAATAAGGTCAATGTGATGACTGATGCTCTTAATGGGTGGTAATGAGCAAGCTAATTCATCCACCACTATATCAACAAAATTTTCTAGTAGTTCTTGAATTTCTTCAGGAAGATCATCCATAGAAGTACTGGTAAGGATTACTCTAGGATTTCTCACCACAACAAACTATATGTCTTGTTCCTTCTTGAATTCATTCAAGAGATGCTTCCCAGTCATGAGAAGTATTCTTGGGCTAGATTCTTCCTTCCCCTTCTTATCCTCTATTGGAAACAACATGTGTGTCCTACCATTCTTCTCTAGTGTGTAAGTATTCTTCCTCCCATCATGTATGAAATTTCTGTAAAACTGCCATGGTCTTCCCAACAAAACATGATAGACATCCATGGGTATTGCATCAAATAAAATATCATCTTTGTATGCTCTTATTTTAAATTCAACTTGGCATTGTTTACTTACCATTACCTGGTGTCCTTTTTGAATCCATGATACCTTATATTAATTTGGATGTGCAATAGTTTCTAGCTCTAGGTTTTCCAACATCTCTATGGATACTAGATTATCAGTGCTCCCACTATCAATTATCACCTTGAAAACTCTATCCTTCGTCTTTCAAGTAGTCCCAAACAAATTGTTTCTGTGTACTGGTGCTTCCGCCTCCTTCTCTAGATTCAAGAGAATTTTCCTCATCATGAGAGATCTTCCATCTTTAGTAGGTTCTTCTTCAACATTCCTTTTTTGTGCTTCATAAATTTGAGCTTCTCCTCCTTTTGTATCTTTCTTTTTCTTAGGACAATCCCAAGACATATGTCCTGTCTTTACACATGCAATCATTTCACCTCTCCTCCTCTTCCTCTTCCTCTTCCTTGAGGAAAAAAAATTCTTCCACCATATTGTCTTCCTTGGGAACTTCCTCCTTTATCTGTATGACTGTGAAACTTTCCAGTCTCATCCTTGGACTTCTGAGCCTTGTCATGGAAAACTTACTTATCTCTCTATGGGCTTCTTCCTCTACTTATTTGTCTTTTCTTTCTGGCCAATTTCTCCTCTTCTTTCAGGGAAGCCTGATAAGCATCTTCAACTTTCCTCATATTCACCATGTTTATTTCATCCTGGATTTCATATCTCAGTCCATTAATGTATTTGGAAGCCTTCTCCTCATTGCTTTCATGATGTCCATCTCTAATGTTCAGCTAATAGAACTCTTATGTGTACTCTTTTACTGTCAAACCCTTTTGTCTCAGGTTCTGTAGTCTCTTGAACATATTTATTTGATAGTCTTTGGGTATGAATTTAGCCTTTATCTTGGCTACCATTCAGTCCCAAATTTTAATTTTATGTTTGCCTTTGCTTCTTTGGTCAGCTTGTAGTTCATGCCACCATAGTGTTTCATGCCCTTTTATCCTTGTGACAACATGTTTTAATTTCTTCTCATTATTGACCTCCTCTTAATCGAATTATTTGTCCATTTCTCTTATCCACTCCAACAACTCCTCCACATAAAAATTTCCTTCATACATTGGGATTTCCATTTTTTCTCTAGCTCCCATTTTTACAACACCTCTCAGCAAGCATTATTCTACAACATCTTCTTATGCAGCTCCTTCAACTTCTACTTTTTCATTTTCAGCCTCATTGATGTCACCTACATCTGGTGCTCTTCTCTATGTTGTTTTCATGGCATATAGCCTTGCACGAAGTATCATCATTTCCTCCTCCATTGCTGGATTCACTAAAGGTTTGTCCCTTCATCTTATTGGCGACATGGCGCTAATATTTCTTCACACAGAGCTTAAATTATGGCTATGATACCACTTGATGCAAACCCCATGTGTAAAGTCCCCAACCATCCATGTCGGGTCACACTATGCTAGAGAAATCTTACTTTTCTCTCTACGGAACATACTGTAACATTTCCCAGTATACAACTGAGCTATACCACATAAATTTTCTAACTGCATGCAATTAAAACATATGCACACATAGAGCTCTTGCGGAAGCATTATATAAAAAACATATGCATACAAATACATCTATAAATACATAGATTCACACTAAAATTACCATAAACATACACAACAGATTCATACTAAAATAAAAGTAAACATACACATGCAGCATATACAAGAAATACCCATAAATTTACAGACAATCATAACCATGCATAAGATAAACCCATAAATATAAGCACATAAATAACAATGCAACATGTAAATTTATCACCCAGATTGGCACTTATCTAGGTAAGAATGTCACCAACTGCGTGCATACCTTCCAGGAACCTCCCAACCTTAGACCACACTATTCATCACTCTCAACAATGAGTCACCCCCGAGCTGGGACTAAACTCCACCCAGGTAAAGGGATTCCTAACCAGGCTAAAGGCTCATAGACAACAGGAAAGACTCCATCTTAGGTGCCATCTCAACTAACAACCTAAAGTTCCTCATTCCCCACATGCCTGTCTCACTTAGAAAGTGTGCCCCTTCTTTGCTCAAAATTCCTTTGGCTGCCCCACTTCCTTTCTGGGCTTCAACAACAGGCCGGACAGGAAGTCTCAGAGCACTGCAGCTGTAGTTCATCACCTTCAGGAAATCAATCCCGAACAATTCTCTCACCTATAGAATTTCTCACGGGCCTGACAACCCACTTCTTCAGTCCATCTCCCAAGATAACCAGATACACCAACACAAATGGCTATGGATACGAGTTCAGGTACAGTGATGAAGATACAAAGGATAGCTCAATGGATGTGAATACTCATGGATGATTGACTAGATGACTGAATGATGGTAAGTATGATGAATGAATGATGGAAAAGATGATAGGAAATGAACTAAGTCGCAACAATATGTATGCATTTCCCCAACTTGACACTTGTCATGTTGGGAGCTACTTTGGCCCACTTGTACCCAACTTTAGAATTTAGGATAAAGTAATTATCCATACTTTATATTTAAGAAATATTAATATAATATTCCTTTTTGTCTTAAGCTTCCTAGCTTATCCCCTTTCCTTAACTTAGCCCCTCCCTTTCCCTAACTAGTGGATTTTAGTCCCCCATCTCTTTTAGCGTGGTCGGTCTGCACGTAGTGATGTATTTTATGTTAATTATGAGACATGTACAAGAATAGGCGCACTAGCCTCTAACATCTATGCTCTCTGGCCTAATCAAAACATAAGCATCCTAGCTTATAATAACTTGGCTCACCAGCCTATAAAACACAAAATATACACAAAGGCTCGCTGGCCTCACAATCGCGCACACTTAAGATGTTGCACGTGATATCCTGGAATGTGAAAACTTCCTCATTTTACTGTGCAGTACATGCGTGCACTATGTCATGAAATGTGCATAAAAAATAATATCAAAACAACTCACCGACTTAAGTTTCATTTTCATCTATATTACAATTGGGTGTGGCCTAGGGATATTACACTATGCCTCTCCCAGGGTCTACTCGACCTCCCGGTCAAGGATCGTTCAAATTCATAGTCAGATCGAATATTAGGCTCCTGCTGAGCCCCCAAACCGATTTACATAGGCCCCTTTCTTGTTCCATGTGCAGGTTCTACAAAACCCGTGGGCATTTTCTTGGCCCTTCTTCCCTTTTAAATTTTTTTAATTGACATGCACATTTCCCTCTGCTAAGACCCTTTCCCTCATACGACCTTGGGTTGTGACCTAGGGATTAACCCAAAAGTTTCTAAGCCTCTGAGCTTTGGATCCTTTGGAAACCAACGTTTTCTTCCAAACTCCTGAAGTGATATACCCCCAAACTCACGAGATTTCTTCATGTGTCTGTCCCCATATCAATGGTTAGGATGTGTCCCGTCTTCATGGATTCGGGAAACTTTCGGTCAACACTCCCTTGCCTTTTTCTTCCAAAGTGTCTTTCCTCCAAATTGACAGATCTCATACCACGTGTCCTCTTTGATCCAATAGTCAAGATCTTTGCTCTCTCTTCGCATTCAGTGGAACTGAGTGTTGGAATAACTTCTTTCTCCCGAATAGCTTCTCCTCCAAACTAGATCACATGCTGACACATGTCCACTTGAGATCAACAACTCATACCTATTCGACCACTAGAACTTTGATAGAACGAGATTCTTCTATTAATAAATTTCACAGAGCTCTAGTCTCCCAGACCTCCAAATCTATTGACACCTATCCACTATAGGATGAACGGTCATGATTTCTTCGCTCCTTCAGGACTTCAACAGTCCCACTCCTTGTACACCCATTAAAATCCCCAAATACACTAAGTGGAAATAGATCGTTAAGTCTATCCTTCACAGAACTATCCCAAGTCTAACGGTTGTCATCACTTTGGTGATCCCCCGCTACATATCCACCGTAGGTCCTTCAAACTCTTCCCTTTAGGGGATTACCATCCCTATCCCTCCTAATCTTAAATTCCTGAGGTATATGAGACCTTTTTATTCCCTTTTGGTGCACTCCTCCTGTAATGTAAAATGTTGAGACTTAGAAACTTTCTAAGTTTCCTTCTTCAGTACTAATGGTTTCTATGTCTCCTGAGCTTGGTTTCTAGACGTATATGACACCTTTCCCTCCCCTCTGTGCACTCCCTTCAAACTTCTAGACGTTCAGACTTAGAAAAATTTCTAAGTCTTTTCTCCTCAAAGGCTCAGATCATTATTTGTCTGGAGCTTAATTCTCCAAGCTTTTAAAACCTTGGGCGCACGCCTTGAGACCTTGGAACTCTGCAACACTTGACTGTTCTCCCCTTAACCAAGAGTCTGAGAACAACTTGACCTGTGCACTCCTTGTGTGGATCTATGATTTTCATTGCACTACTGATATCAAAGATTCAACGTTATATCTCCCAATCTTCTATGATTTAAACTTAACTCTGTCAACACACTCCTTGCACGAGCTCTAAGAAGAGAAAAAAATTGAAACTTATTCTAACTCTACAGATTCAAGTATCTAATCAAAAAATTCATTCATAAGAACAAGAAAGAGTATAAATAGAGAATTTAAATGAACATAAAGCATACCATTCATTCATATAAACACAGTAACGACAACACCAAACATTTGGATTTAAGCTTCTCTATTCTATTCATTCAAGTGATAAAATATACATAGATACAGGCAGTCCTCTGCTGCTCCTTCAACAACTTATACAATGCTCTCTGGCTCTCAACAACAACAAATCTCTCTCTCTCTCTCTCTCTCTCTCTCTCTCTCTCATAAATGACAACTATAGTAGATAAGAATCAACATCTTTCACAAAATGAGCAACAACAACTTTTTTGGGGAATAAGATACAAATATCTATACAAGGGGTGCTTCATGGAGATTTTCCCCCCAACAACCTAATTGCTATCCTATCAAGATTAATGCATACATCTACTAAGGACTTATGGAGTTAATAGAACTTACAAAAAATATAAGGGTTGATGCGCAACCTCTATACAATACATTCTTTACCTTAAAGTGATCTTGATCCGATAGGATATTTGGGAATGGCCTCAACCTCCAATCATTAATTACATTTCTTTTCATAAAAATTAAAATTCAAAAAGGTGTGCTCTCCTTTGTAGAATTCAAATCAGATTCATGCATGTGCTAGGTGATGTGCTTCACTCCAGCCTATCCTCCTCTTTTAATGTTGATGTAGATGCTTCTGCATCTAATACCCAATTTGGTGTGGAGGGTATGGAAAATATTGGTGAAATTAGGTACTGTCTAGTCCCTTTCTTGATGTAGGGTGGTCCATCTGGTGTACTATTTCTCATAGCTTCCAACATGGTAGTACTATTATTTACTGGCTTCCTGGAAGTAATCCTATGTAGTGGCAACCAAAAATAATGCAAATTCCTCTACGACCCTTTGCTCATAATAAGTATCCCACCAGTCCTTAACATGGGGGATGACCTTGAGGAGTGTAAAAGTAATATTTTCCCTGTCAGAAAAATTGTGGACTGAAAAATACCCTTCAAGTAGATTCAACCATTTATCTACAACATTCGCATCTATCAGTCCTTCAAATAATGGAATATTAAAATTTACCTATACCTTGAAGGGGGTTGCATGGGCGCTTGATGGAGATGCTTCTCCTGTGGGAAATCGTCGAGGGATATGCACAAAGTTGTCCATCATTTCGTTCCTTTGTCGCGTGAGGGATTCCTCGAGCAACATTTTAATAGGATCTCCTGATCCATCATGTTTCTTTTCGTACCCCATGGGTTGTTTTCATTCTCAACACGACCGATATTTCAATGGATCGATTTGTTCGAATCCCAACTTCTTGTACCCAGATCTTGTTGGTGACATGCACGAAGAAAAATAAATGAAGAGAAGACCTCTCTGATACCACTAATCCATATTTAGGAGCGGAATGAGATGATTAATAGACTAAATACAATAAACACAGATATATAAAGAACAATATAGATATCCAGTGAACAATATCTTCTATTGAATAAATGAAATTGGATGAAACTATAAAACTGCAGAACTAAAAAACTTGCTCGAATGGTGGTAGATATCTCTGAGAAGAGATGTGGTTGCTATGCGCATCTGTCCGAGAAGAAAAAAATTACAATGAGGCTCTAGAGGATTTTTCAATACTACTCATGAATTCCAAAACCCTAGACATCCAAAAACCTAACCCTAAGAGGTGAAACACCAAAAGTCATGTGGGCCCCTATGGGTAAGTTGGTACCTCAACTTCCCGGGGTCGTAAATTTTTCATATGACCTCCATTTTAGGAGCGTAATAGCCCGTTGTAAAGGCATTTTAGAGAAATACACATTACACTATCAAAATCTAAATTTGTCTACAGTTGGACTGTGGTGAGCCAAAAAAACACTGTTTAGGGATCCAAAATGTCCCTGGAAGTACAACAAGATGTGATGACCTAAACACATACAAAATAATCCTATTGGATTAGGTGAGAGGCCACCAATATGCACTTGGAGGATGTGTAGGGCTTCAGACAGCCCCAGAAGTGTAGAACCCACAATTACAAAGAAGTACAAAAGAACATGCCGAACTAAAAATAAACAAGAGGAGTCAGTTGGAATAGGTTGGTGTTATAACCCTAATTTGCACCAGATATGCTTACCTGGCATCAGACCATCTCAGATTCCTTCTTTTCCAAAACACTACTAAACAACTCTTCTTAAAAACCCCCTTTATAAAATCCCACGTGCCCTGCTTCATTACTGCACATGTGTACATGCTATCTGCCCCAATACAACCTACGCGTACCTACAAAAGCACAGAAAAATGAAAGTTGCTGACAAAAAACACAACTTTGGGTAAGTTAACTAAAACTTTTAGCCATTTATGGCCGGTCATTCGACCAAATACCTAGCTCCTTCTAGCCTATAAAAGAAGGGGTAAGGGTCCCATTTGAAAGTTGGAAAATCATAGTAAAGAAACTATACCCAATTGAGCATTCTCCTTGTCCCAACCTTTAGCCATCCTTGTGCAAAGAGAAGTATAGAGAAAAGAAGTTGGAGGACAGTTGAAGAGGAGCCCAGGACCAGTTTTGAGGAGCAGTGTTGACCACATATTGTAAGTTTACTCTTGTGAAGATTAATACAAAAAGGAATACTTTTCCCATCCTGCCATATCATGTGTTCAAGTTGAATGTTTATTTTATGATATTGTCACAACTAACCCAACAATTAGTATATGAAATGCATGTTTGTAGATTTTTGTTTGTTCATGTGTGAATGCAGGTCATTTTTGGGAGGAGGCTTGCAATCAAAGAGCGAGTGAAAGAAAAGGGATCGACATCAAACAAAGGACTTAAGGTAGAGTTATCGAATCTCATTTACACCTTTGTATTGCATGAATGTGGGGTTTTTGTGTTGGGAGAATAGGAAAGAGTAGAGGCCTTTGAAATGGTCATTTTCTGCATGCTTGATTAGAGCACTTAAATGCTAAGTCCGTAGGAGGGATTCCCACCCACAACAGAATTGGTGAACATATTGGGGAGCTATAGGGTTTCTGGGAATATTTTTCTTGGGTATTTAAAAAAAATAAAATTGGTTTCATTCCTTATTTTTAAGGTTTCTGCAAAATTCTAAGCTAACAAAGATTCTGGTCTTCCATACCAGTTATCTCTATTTCTTTGTTTGGTTGCATTTTTTTTTATGGGACCCACAGAGGTACACGCGGCCTATATAAGGCCTGCACGCGTGTACCCATGCCCTACCTTCACACAACCCATGTGTACATGCTAGCTGATGAAGTGTCATTCGCGTGTAAGATTTCAGAAGATTTCTTTTAGAGAGGTAGTCATCCTCTCCCCTGTCAGAAGTGATCCTTCTCAAGGGTTTTCTGGAACTCGTTTTGGGCTTTGTGTTTGCAGTTTTATAGCTTAGGTTCCACCTCATATTGGTTTTTGTTCTATGAAATTTTCCTTGAATTGTTTTCTTTTTTCTGACAAAGTAAGTTTCTGAGTCTTCAAGAGATTCTAGTTCTCAATACCAATAGTCTCTGCTAGTGCTTGATTGCTTGTTTTTTCATTTTTGAAGAGTTTCAGAAGTACACATGACCTACATAAGGTCTGCGCGTGTGTACACACACCCTGACTTTACACAGATCGTGTGCACACACTATCTTTTGAACTCTCAACAGGGTGCCTATGAAGAAATTTTTTTGTTTAAGGAGAGACAATCATTCTTTTCTTTGTCAAGAGTTTATACCTCTTAGGTTTTTTGGTCTCTGTCATAGCGGTCAGTAACTTAGGTTTGATCACAACAATAACTTTCTTTTTCAATAAAAAGTTTTCCTCTAAATTTTCCTTTTATAGAGTTTTTAGACAAGTGTGAGAGTCCATTTTAATCTTCTTGTGTGTTATTTTTAAAGTGACTCTCTGCGATCTATGCTTAGTCCATAAGTTTTCTTGGTCTTTACTTGTCGATATTTTTCCTTTTTTCTTTGTGAGCATTCAAATATTTTTTTTTTTCTTTTTTTCTTTGTTTGGTTAAATAGTTGTTGGTGTGCATTAGTAACCAGGAAAAGTATTTTCTTTCATAAGTTCTTGATGGTTACTTCAAGATAAGTAGCTCATAGCTGAGTGAAATTCTGTTTTGAGTTTGTTGTTCAAAGATCTTAGGAAATTTTATTTTGAAAAGTTGGTTAAAGAATTTAAAAGAGAAAATCTGAATTTGTCAAGAAGAAGTTATCTTGTTTCCAACTTTCTGTTTATCTTTATTTTCATCTCTCAAAACATCACTAGTTTCACTTTCATAACCTTTGACTTAAGACAAGACATAAAAATTAACGCTAAATCTAAAATTAATTAGACTTTTAATGTTTGTAGAGTCAACCAACTAGTTTAGGGTTAGGGCCTTGAATTAGGTTGGAGAGGAAACTCTTCAAGGCCATTAAATCAAACTTTGGAGTATGAGTTAGGGAGTGTCCAAGTCCAGTATCGTGAAATTTATCCGGGACCCCCCTCTAACACAGGGGATAAACACGAGGTAATGTGCAGAAAGGTAGCAAAGATAACCCCTCCAAAGCTGGACCAATTGTAGTGGAGAACACATATAGAGGGCTTGTCTTGGGATTCTATTGATTTCATTTTCCATAGAGCTTTGTGGGTCTTGAATCTTTTTGAGGTCCTCAGTTGTCTTCTGGACTACTTTCTTTTGATACCCTTGACAGGTTTTAGGCTTGATACCCTTCTCATTGTGTTTTATCTGACTGTCGACTGTACCCGCCTGGTGTCTGTTCACGCGGTGGCAACCTAGTTTCCTATCTGTTTTAGTGACATACACAGGTGACTGTGGGGGTATACCGTGGTACCTAGGACATACATCGGTCCATTCTTTGTAGAGTATACCTGGAGGGTGCTTCCGTTTTCGAGTTTCACTTGCATTGGTAAGTTGCTCTAGTGTTGGTTGTTGTAACTGTTCTTCCAACTAGTTTAGTGTTTTCTTGTTTTATCTTATACGAAATTTTTCTAGTGTGTGTTGATTTTTGTTGAACGAGTAGAAAGCCCTAGAGTTTCATTGATATTCTCACACAGTGGAGGATCAAGAGCTCCTTCGGTCACGAAGGATTCTGGGCCTACCATCGGTTACACTAGAGCCACCCCCACCACCTCTAAGGTGAAAAATGGACCAACAAGGGTCATTTGAAGTGACCAGGTCACATGAAACCACACCTGACCAAACTCTGTTAAAGGACATTTCAACACCTTTAAAGCAGGCAGTAATGGAAGCAAATGTTGGCTCTTCTTCTGGGAATCCTAATATTCCCGCCATGGTTGTCATCACCGGGGGTATTCTACCTACGAACCCATCATCACTGGTCCAGACCACCATGGACTCGATCCCCTCTACCTCGAGCAGTGGTCCAAGTCCATCAATGACAACAGATACTACTCCCTTCACCTAGAGTGCGACATGCCCTCCATTTTCATATGGGATGGCTAGCTCAGGTATGAGTCCTGTACTTTCTTTATCCACTTTACAAACCTTAGGTCTAGGGGTAGGGAGTTCTAACACTCCTCTGCAAGGATCCATGGGAGGCCCTTCCACCTCCTATAATGCTTTCCCTTATGGGGAGGTAATATACCTCCTTCGTCCCCTTCACTCGGCAGAACTCACCAACATTCCACTGGGTCGAACATACTCAATAGTTCGTTTGGAGTTGGGAGTCAAGGACTACCTTCTCATAATATGCCGATAGGTTCGACACTGTTTTCTTTGTTCAGAGAATTTGGTAATAAAACTTTCTCGTCGAATGCTTTCTGGACTGGGGGCAACCCCGGTTATGGACAACCAAATCCTGTGCAGGGTACTATTCCTATACAGGGGGAAAACTCAAGAATTCCTTCCAGACTAGGACCTTGGAACTCTTGGCAAGGATTAGTTCCCTCGTCAGGAATGTTGGGGGCAACCCATTTCACAACCAATGGAACCCCGGGCAAGGCACATGACCTATGCCCATGGGATCGGTATCGGGAAACCCTTCACAAAGCCCTTCTAATGCACACCATGTCCAACCATCTACGTCCTATTATGGGAACCAGTCGATGATGTCTCTTCAAATGCCGAATAAATACGCTGGTCAAGGCCATGGTTTCTACCAGAATCCTAGCCAGCAACCCAACTTTTCTTGGCAACCTGGTTCCAGTCAAACTCTAGGTCCCTTTTTCCATGGTTATCAACAACAAACAAAACTACCTTTCTTGGAAACCTTACATTTTCCATACTTGACAAGGTTGTTGAATGACCCCATCTGTCATGATCCACGTTGGCCCCCTATGCCAATGAAATTTCCTTCGGGCATACCAAAGTTCAAATCCAAGCCTAACGAAGATCTAGGGGATCATGTGACCACCTTCCATCTTAGGTGCTCATCTAATTCATTGAAATATGACTCCGTACAATTGCGATTGTTTCAACGCACTCTCAATGGGAGTGCTACGAAATCGTACATCGAGCTCGACCGCTCGAGATATTCTTCCTTCGGAGAATTGGCAATGGCATTCCTAAACCATTTCCAATTACTTGTGAGATACGATGTTGGCACATAATTGTTGTCCAATTTCAAACAGACTAAACCAAACCATATCTCTGATCACATCCAAGAATGGAGACGCCGAAAGAGTTTGATCAAGGTACCAGTCCCATCAACATTCCTTCTTGAGTGGTTCTTTAAGTCTTTGGTCCCACATCTATCCAAAGATGTCGCAACGTCGGGAGTGTTTTCCGAAGAAGATGCAATCATGAGAGCTCAACATCTTGAGCTAATTTATTCTCATTCTGGTTTACTGTACGTGGTTTTTCCGGATGCATCACGATCCATACTTGATAAAACTAGACATAGAGTTGGACCACATGCCGATGGTATTTTAGGTTCCGCACAAACAAAGCCCGCGAAACAACTAACAAAACAATTGCAGCAATTGTCTATACAACACATAGTGGCCAGCCAAACTATCGTTTCGGCTGCTCCCCCTACCCAAACATCAGATGTACATAGTGTGCAATTGACAAATCCGAAGGCCATCCAATAGCCTAATGGAAAGAAAAAACAATGCAAGAAAGGTAAGAGGGATAAGAAACCCACTAATAATGTTGGTGGGGGAAACACCGAAAAATGGAAGGCGAAGTATCCGTGTAACCTATGCGTGGAAGACCACCCGACCCATCAGTGTCCTCGACTTGTAGAGGCCCAAAAGTTTGTGTCACAACAACAACCTACTGTGTTAACGAATCCATTTCAACATGGGCAAAACCTAACTCAAGCCTCTACAAGCATGGAAGGGGGAAGTCAATGACCCTCTCTGTCTTCGAACAATCCTACATCCATGAATGTGTATATGATGAAAGGTGATGCTTTTATATCGACTAGAGCGCATGACTACAGTAAGCCAAGCACCTCTAAGAAAGGTAAAAAATATGAAATCCCATCTATTCCTCTCTAGATCGAGAAAAATTTGGGCGAAACAGTGACACACTTCCCAAAATTTTCGTTCAAGAAAGCTTCTCACAACTCAAATGCAAGGGCCGCCCAAAACTATTATATGGTAGAGGATTTGTCTAAAATCCCTTGTGTGATGTTTGCTTTGGAGGTCCTCTAGAGCTTCCCTTCCTAGAGGAAAGCTTTGTTAGCTTCTTTAGGATCTGTCGAGACTTGTAATCCAGGTACAATCATGCTGGTTACAACCGAGTTAAAACCTCATCTCCCTTACCACGTAGAATTTAAGATAGTAGTGGCTTACCCCACAAAAATTTTTACTTGGAACATTTTCCGCACGGTGGTTGATGAGGGTGCCTCGACATACATCATGTCGTTGGCGTGTTGGAAGGCATTTGGCCAGCCCGTTTTGTCTCCATCACCTACTCGTCTTACCGCTTTCAATGGTCATTTGTTCCAACCACATGGCATCATCCCCTCTTTCCTCGTGCAGTTAGGAGGGAAGACTGTGTGCGTCGAGGTAGAAGTAGTTGACGCATCCCTCGACTACAATCTCTTGTTAGGTAGGAGTTGAACCTATGCCATGCAAGCAGTGGTCGCTACATTTTTCCGGGTATTGTTGTTTCCACACGAGGGTTGGATTGTGACCATTGATCAATTGTCCTTCTCTCGACCTGACCCTTCATTAGGGCATCCGCGGTCCCGATGATTGATAATCCCCAACCGAGCGTCGTCAACGTAGGGGTTGGTTTGTGCCCACCTTTGATGGGTGCTTTCGATTACCCGCTTCCTCAAGGCGATTTCAAGTTCGTATCAAACCACCATAATGTTGAGATTTTCCAAGTTTCGTCGTTTCACACGACTTACTTCAATGATCCTTGGATTCTTCCTTCTCCATCGGCCACGATGGAAGGGATAGGGAACCATGGTATGTCCATGCCCTTGTCCGCAACAGAGGCAACATACTCTTTAGTCCAACAAGCTTCAACCGACACCGATCCAACTCCTGCACAAGATTTAGATCCGATCCCAGAGCCTATTTGGGCTCAAGGCTCCCTCGTTGATACCGATTCATTAGACTTAGTCTTGCCCTCAGACGAAGCAATCATTGAAGCAATGACTAGTCAATGAAAAACCCTGGGACGATCTCCATCATAGATCATACTTCCTCCCAGATTTAAGTAGAATCGAAGTAGGGGAATTCACCTTGACTATGAATGGAGATATTCCTTTTCCTATCAATCCCTTGGCTATGCATGAGGTTTATGCCAAGGGTAATATGGAAACTATCGATGAAACTATACCGATTAATATCTCTAGAACCCCTGGTGTCATGGAGAATATTTTCGTCGGAGCTAATTGTTCCCCCGAAGAGATTCAAATCTACACAGACTTATTTAAAGAATTCTGGGACGTTTTTTCCTGGTCTTATGAGGAAATGCCAGACATTGATCCAAAAATAGTAAAACATGAAATCACAACTTATTCGGATGCCAAGCCAGTTCGACAAAATCTTCGTCCAGTTAATCCCAGGAAAACAACAACTATTAAGGTTGAAGTAGAGAAACTTCTCAAAGTAGGTTTTATCTATCCTATCCATTTGACCCAATTGGTGTCAAATCTCATGCTGGTCAACAAGAAACAAGGCACGATTCACGTATGTACGGACTTCCGTGATTTGAACAAGGCATGTCCAAAAGATAATTTCCCCACACCATTAATTGACTAGATAGTAGATGAATGTGTATGTTGCGAGGCCTTTTCTTTCATGGATGGTTTTTCAGGATATAATCGTATACAAATCAAACCCGAAGACCAACACAAAACTACATTCATTTGTCCATGGGGTACATTCACGTATCGTAAGATGTCGTTTGGTCTGAAAAATGTTGGCGCTACCTTCCAATGGGCCATATCTTTTTATTTCCATGATCTCAAGCATATATTCGAAGCCTATTTATATGATTTAGCATCATGCTCTCGTAATATAGCTGATCATCCCACAAACCTCTAACTTATCTTTGAGCGATGTCGCTACTTACAGATTCGCTTGAATCCAAACAAATGTAGCTTTTGCGTAACATTGGGACGTTTGTTAGGTTTCATAGTTTCAACAATAGGGATCATGGTCGATCCTCTCAAGGTTGAGGCAATAGTTCAGTTGCCTCCCCACACACAATCCTTCAACTTCAGAGTCTATAGGGAAAATCAAACTTTTTGAGGCGTTTCATCGCCAACTATGCCGAGATCACAAAGGGATTTATGCGCTTATTGAAAAAAGACATTCCTTTTCATTGGGATGATGCCTCTCAACGCTCCTTCAAAGTGTTGAAACATTCCCTCACAACTTCCCCTCTACTTCGGCCACCCAATTAGAACAAAGATTTATTATTATACTTGGTTGTAGCAGAGTCAACCATCGATATGGTCTTAGTTCAGGAAGATGATTTTCTCTCAGAATATGTGATCTATTACATGCGTCAAGGCATCGTTGGACCAGAACTCAATTATTCTCATATCGAAAAACTTGCGTTGGCAGCAGTCCATGCTGTCCAACGGTTCTGTCATTATGTTTTGTTTCGCAAGACCATTGTCATTTCCATTGTGAATCCGTTTCAATACATGTTGACATGAAGGGAAATCGACAGAAAGATTAGTAGATGGATAGTCGTCCTCTAGGAATTTGATTTAGATTTCATTTCGACGAAATCCAAAAAGTCGTTGGTCTTTGTGGAACTTATCTCAGAACTTCCGGTCGACTCAGGTGATGTTATGCCCGAAGAATTATCTATTCAAGGAGATATGTTTTTGATAGCATCTTCAGACTCCTGGTATGGATATATTCTTGTCTATCTCTAGACTTTGAAGTGCCCCACCTCTACTTCTCATTATTAACGTCACCGTATACGTCATCAGGCCAAGAACTATCTCATCCTCGAGGACACTCTCTATCATCGAGGTGTATATTGCATTCTTTGTCGATGCCTCACTCATGAAGAAGCATAAATCGTGCTTAATGATTTCCACACTAGAGCATGTGGCGGTCATTTCTCTGGGTTGGAAACAACCCAAAATATTTTACGAGCCTATTACTTCTGGTTGACACTAATCAAAGATTACATCGAATCGGTCAAGAAGTGCCACCCGTGTCAGATCTTCTCTCAGAAGATGAGGGCACATCCTGCTCCCATGTTTCCTGTCATCACAGTTGGTCCCTTCACCAAGTGGGGGATTGATTACACTACATGCAACCCTCCTTCAACAAGGGGGCACCGCACCGCTATATCATTGCAGCCATAGAATACTTCACAAAGTGGGTCGAAGTTATGCCAACGTTTAAAGATTATGGAGATAATGCAACTCTCTTTTTGTTCAACCAGATAATCACAAGGTTCAACATCCCGAGAGACATTGTCACTGACCATGGAAGTCACTTTCAGAACCAAATGATGACCAAATTAACATCAAATCTTGGGTTGTGGCAAGAACATTCGTCACCCTACTACCCCCAAGAAAATGGTCAGGTGGAAGTTGTAAATAAATATCTTAAGACCATCCTACAATGAACGATCAATTTGGGAAGGTCAAATCGACATTTGATGTTATACTTGACATTATGGTCTTACCGAACATCTGTTAAGACTGCAACTGGTTTCTCACCTTTTCAACTCGTTTACGGGTTGGAAGCAGTCTTTCCTATAGAATGTCAGATCCCGTTCCTAAATTTGGCAGTACAGTTACTGCCAGACACTTCTCCACTCGAAGAGCGGTTATTATACCTTGAGAAGCTTCGTGATGTAGCCCTGGCCAATGAGGCTCACAAAAACAAATTCAAGTGTCAGTATGATCAGTCCGTTCGTCCTCGGATTTTCTTTGAAGGCGACCTTGTCCTGGTCTATGACTAGGATAAGGACTCCCTAAGGGTAGGAAAATTCAAACCCATGTGGTTCAGACCTTTCATTGTAAAAGAGGCTCTAAAGAAGGGTGCTTATCGTCTGGTAGATTTTGAGGGAAATGATTTGGTAGAGCCTAGAAATGGGCTCTACCTCAAGAAGTATTACTCATAGGTAGGTCACCTTGGGTATCTTTTTGTAACATATGTATAGTTCTTGTGCATTTTGCATGTTCTAGTTTTTACCCCCTTTTTGGTTTTATGGACGTGTCATGCTGATGTCATATTTTTCACTGTGGCAGATGTCCAGTGAATCAGAGGTGTTCGTTGGGTTTGTGGTCGGCGCCAGGCGACACACTCGGAGGCTTGCTTCTGCTTCTTGGGTAATCTACACACCTCAAGTCCAATTGTTATCTTTAGGAGGTATCTGTTTAGGTGACACCACAAACAATGTTGTCAAATATAGTGTAGTTCTAGAATTGCTGCGTGACACATTGTCGCATGGTATTTCTCGCCTCTGGGTATTTTTAGTTTCTCAATTGTTTTTGTCTCAGTTAAATGGAGTGTACCACATTTACGATCCTACTCTACACCGACGGTTCCTTAGGGTACGCCTCTTAGAACGAAGCTTTGATTACATTACATATAGCCATGTTCCTAGGATATTGAATCAAGTTACAGACACCCTAGCTAATCATGTATTAGATTTTCATATTGCACACATGTAAGGAAAAATACACACACACATGTAAATACATTTATAAACTATATGTGTTCCATAAACCCACAAAAAGACATAAAAATCCATATATAATATAAAAAACATCAGAGTACATAGGTGGGCGCAAGCACCTCAAATATACAACCAGTAACGAGTCATGGGGCTTATGCCCTCAAAAAATATACAAGTAGTGCCCTCGACACGTGAAAAGTCCAGCCTAACTAAGGACAGGGCTGGTGGGCCCTGTTGTAATAATCAACGGTGTTAGCCAAACATCGAAAAGGCCGAACCCATGTCTGTAGTGCCCCCACTGTGAGGCTGCATATATGGTGGCAGATCCTCAATATCTTCCATGGGGACTGTGCGAGTGAGCGATGTAAAATTTCACAGTTGAAACCTCTCAGCCTCACCATCTAGAAGCTCTCATGCTGCTACTTGTCCCCCTGCGGTGGCAGGTGCGGCCCCTAGTCGAGGACGTCGCTTGTTCTTTGCGTAATCTAATGGTCACACTAGCCCCACATCTGCACGTAATAGAGACATATTTGTCAAACGCTCTGGTATAAAAAAATTATATATATAAAAAACAACATAAAAATTACATATGTTTAACAAAAAACAAACAAACAATGGAAGCTTAGCCATCTCTCCTCGCTCCTCGTCGGGAAGTACCGGTATCTCAGGATCTCTTGAGAAGTCAATCCCAGCATAAGGGTAATCTTCTATGACTAGATTCTGTCGCGAAAACCAAGAAAAAAAGTCGTCATCAAAGGACTCATTGGTCCTTCCTCCCCCCTGTCGTGGAAGCAACACCGCCCATCTTCATATCACGGGAAGAGAGGCCTGATGCCCTCGTACCACCTCTCGAGGGCTAAAACTGACACTCTTTCAAATAATAAAGAGAAAAGAATCGTTCCAAACCCAAAGTTCCTCTGATTCCGCAACCGACAATTTGTTAACTGCCTCTTCATACAATACAGTAATGTGGTGCTCCAATAAAAAATATGTGCATTTAAGCACTAAAATGCACAGTTCATCTGTGCACGGGACACTTGATGCAAAGCCGCAGACCTAGTAATCTTCCCGATGAGAAACATGATCACCTGCAGTGATAAGTCTGAGATCTTTCTTATCAGCACTTGTGAGCTCATCCGGTCTGTACTCGCCTCACAATGGAGTCCAATCAACTTTGATATATTGTGAGGCCCAGAGGGAAACATACAAAAATTGACTGGTTCCCCTCTCCTAGAGAGGCTAGTTAGAAAGTATACATCCTCTGTCATTGGAAATAGCGACTGCCCCTCTATCATAAAGGCCTCTGCGTTGGGATTCCAACAGTCAACCAAGGCATTCAATAGCCTAGGTTGTGCTTGCATGAAAGGACACATGAATATTTTTAACAATCCACATTGCATTAACACAACAACAACATTAGGGTCTTCCCCAACCAGTGCACTAATATCATCATGCTCTCTTTCTCTCCAGTGCACATACATCCTGCACATGGGAAAAGTTTAGGAGGGTTAACTCTTGATTTTTTAACTTTTTTTGCACTAAATGGAGGGTCCACGCGGGCTATTGTGATGACAATCTTGTGTACACATGGTCTGACATAAGACAGATCGAGTGTACACATGGGTTGTCATAGGATAGCCCGTGTGGACGTAGGGCTGACCTTTTGAAGGTCGACGCCCCCCCAAAAAATGAAACTAAATGCATAAATAAAGAATTGAATTGCAAGATGAGGTAGTTTATACTTACTTGGTCCAAGAAGATGGTTGTTTCGTTCACTGAGGCTCCCGGAATCAATTCTTTTCACAAAGGGGCATTTTTGGATTTTAGTCAATTTCTGAACTAACAATGGTAAAAATGAGCTACTAGCTTCTATTTATAGATTTTTTGGCCCTTTTGTGTCAATTTTCGGACCCTTTTGTCATTTTTTCTAAACTAAAAATCATTTAAGATGGTTCAAGAGTCTTCTTTGGATGGTCATGGGAAGTATGAATTTGGGTATTGGGATTTTTTTTTAAAGTTTTAGGGCGTTTTCACAGTCCTTTAGTAAAAAGTCATTTTTTCCAACTCGTTGCATTTAAGTCAGGATTACACCTCCACTTTCTGCATCTTGTTGTCTTTTTTTCTTTTCCATAGGATCGATCCCACCAAGTTGCGACATGGAACCATTATTGCTTCTTTAGAAATGCCGTAAATTGGTGGTAGAGCTTACTGTAACATGGATGCCCTAGGTAGATCCTGGTTGCATTATGGTGTCCATGCTGTCACTAACGAATATAGGCTCGGGAGTCTCTTTTAGTTTTCCCTAATTACGAGTTTGAGCCTCATTTTCATGATTCCTTATCACTCTTGACCTCACCCTCGGGACTCCCAAAATCATAACGAGTCTTCTTTTAAGCCCTTTTCAGACCCTCTAAACATGAAAAGATTTTCGAGCGATCTTGTGGCCTTTAACGTTCGTTAAACTGAAATTTGAAGTCATGTCTATCCGACGGTATTTTACCCCTTTTTTGGTCCGGATGGTCAACTGTATGAACAAAGGTATACTCTAGAGGCCTTCGGATCTCTAGAAGAGTATTCTCAGGTATACTTTTAACCCTTTTTTGGGCCTAACGGACTAAATTTACGAAAAAGAAACTCCCACGGAGTCCATAGTTAATCTCTTTTCAAACTCCCTAAAATTGAAAAGATTGTCGAGTGACCTTATTATTTCACATTCGTTAAAATGGTCCAGAAGAACATTCCTGACGGAGTCCATAGCTAAGCTTTTTTTAGACTCCTTAAAAATGAAAAAATTGCTGAGTGATCTTGTCTTTATCACACTCATTAAAATGGTTTTTGAATAGACATCTTGTCGGTGCTAGTTTACCCCTTATTCGAGCTGAATAGACTACCTTTGAAAAAGGTACCCCATTGGAGTCTTCTTTTACGATTTTTTAGACTCTCTAAATATGAAAAACCACCGAGATTACCTTCTCTGGGCTCGTTAAAATTACATCGAAGGACGTTACCATTGTGTGTTTTGTTAACCGCATTTGCATACCTATGTCTTTGGTCTAATTCCGGATCCATGTTGCTCTCAACTGAGCCATCTGAAGCATGCCTTATACGTAATCCCTGTAGCACTTTGCCTCTGCGTCTTGACACCTTTGGCCCTAGGAGGGATTTTTTCCGAGTGTCCTTGATTTGAAAATAAATCTTTTCCTTACGCCTCGAACTCGTATGTTTGTGACACTCATTCCTTCTTTGTAACACAACATTCTTTTATTCTTTTTCCAAAATTATTGAAAAAGATAAAAAAATCAAATATACCCCAAAAAGAGGAAGGCAAAAGTATTTTCTTTGTATTGGCAGCACAATGAGTCACCCTTGGATAAAGCAAATTCTTTCGTTTGTTTGTCAATACCTGGGATTTAATATGAACTTAGGAAGTTGTTCCCGCTACATTGAGCTGTGTTCTCCTCCGTTTGGTTATTCTTCCAAACATATGGAGATTTTGTGTTGCCTCCTTCCTCGTGAACTTATGTTAATGCCATGCTGCCTAAGTCTCATCATTTGTCATGCTATTGTCAAAGGGAATTTTTTACCAAGCCTGAGTCGACCCCTCTACAGTTTGTCTCTTGCCCACATGCCCGACCATCCTCAAAGTCCAATCAAGTCTTTGTTCAAAATCAATGAATTCTTCATTCTGATCATCAAGATTCTCTAGTCCATGATTGATGAACTGTTGAATACCTCTGGGTAGTGAATTCGTACACTCATGTTACACTCCTACTCGAGTTTTGAATATTTTGAATTTTTTTCCCGAGCTCTAAAGACCTCATCTCCAACCATCAGGCCTTATCAACTTCTAGAAGATGGATACCATACATGTATATCTTTTTTTATTTCGAGATGTAGCTCTGTCGTGTATTGCTCGCAGCTACACTTTATATAGTTATATGACATGGATCTACAATGTATTTGATTGGTAGCCATGCTTTTATTTCATTCGGAGCATGGGTATGCCCGCCTCGGTGAGACAATTTTTATTTTGCAGATGACACCTCCCGATTTCTGGTCCCTGGGCTCACTTATCTGGAACGTTGGTGAATATTGATAATGTATTTCAGCCATCAGATGCTCTTTTGACCTCTCACATTAGGGGGCATCTTTTATAACCCTAATTTGCACCAGATATGCTTACCTGGCATTAGGCCATCTTAGATTCCTTCTTTGCCAAAACACTACTGAACAACTCTTCTTAAAACCCCCCTTTATAAAGGCCCACACGCCGTTCTCCATTACTGCATGTTAGTACATGCTATCTGCCCCAATACAGCCCATGTCTACCTACAAAAACATGCAAAAAGGAAACTTGTTGATGGAACACATAGATTTGGGTAAGTTCACTAAACCTTTCGGCCATGCATGGCTGGTCATTCGACCAAATACCTAGCTCATTCTAGCCTATAAAAGAAGGGGTAAGGGTCCCATTTAAAAGGAGGAAAATCATAGTAAAGAAACTATACCAAATTGAGCATTCCCCTTGTCCCAACCTTTAACCATCCTTGTGCAAAGAGAAGTATAGAGAAAAGAAGTTGGAGGACAATTGAAGAGGAGCCCAAAACCAGTTTTGAGGAGCAGTGATGACCAAATATTGTAAGTTTACTCTTGTGAAGATTAATACAAAAATGAATACTTTTCCCATCCCACCATATCATGTGTTCAAGTTGAATGTTTATTTTATGATATTGTCACAACTAACCCAACAATTAGTATATGAAATGCATGTTCGCATCTTTTTGTTTTTTCATGTGTGAATGCAGGTCAGCTTTGGGAGGAGGCTTGCAATCAAAGAGACAGTGAAAGAAAAGGGATCGACATCGAACGAAGGACTTAAGGTAGAGTTACTGAATCTCATTTACACCTTTGTATTGCATGAATGTGGGGTTTTTGTGTTTGGAGAATAGGAAACAGTAGAGGCCTTTGAAATTGTCATTTTCTGCATGCATGATTAGAGCCCTTAAATGCTAAGTCCGTAGGAGGGATTCCCACCCACAATAGTGGGTGGCCACCAATATCCACTTGGATCAACAATGGATCTAAATAATATTTAATATATTAGAGGATTGGCAACACCTAAGAATGCAATGAAGGAAAGGTTATTGTTGGCATAGGGGTAGACCCAGGGTTCAACACTTCAACAATGCACCAACAAAACCCTAACTACTGAGCCTTTTGGAAACACCTGCGAAGTAGGAGAAGTATCACCCGAGGTAGAGGCAGAGGGGGTTATAGGACTCAGGTATCTGTAACCAATATGGGACACAGATCTGTGATTACAATTACTTCATAGAGTACTCAAGAGCTACATGCATTAGTTTATCAACTTTATTCACATCGCAGAACAAACCCTAAGAATAGATCAATGCAGTAACACTGACAAAATACACATCACACTTAGAATCGCAGGTTAGATATAACACATTCAACATAAATAAATCACTAAGATTTCATAGATCTATCTTTCATACATAAGAATCAATGCACTAAGCATATTCACAACATAAACATCATAGCACAAAGCAAACCATCAACACATGATATACATGGTTGACCCCAGTGTGGGGATACGACCACCAACTACTTCTTCTTCTTTATTAGGCTTCAATGTCTTACATTCTTCTTCTCATTTGGACTAAGCCAAAGAGCCAAGCTTCACATCAGACAGGTGATTTGTGCACTAAGCGCCAGATCCACCTTCCCAAAATCAGGTCAAGGCAAAGAGGCAACTCCTCTATCAAGATCATATCCTTACATACACAGTCTGTTGCACTAAGAAACCCAAAACTACTTGCACTTAGCCTTCCAAGCTATCAAATCTTCATTTTCTACATTAAATTCTTACTTATTTATACTTTTACATTTACAAAAAGGCCTAATCATAGGTAAACCCATGGGCCGACATTCCATAACCCGTTAAAAAACCTTAAGAACCTCATGATGGGTCTACAAATCCCACCAAACAAGTGAGATCTGCGATCTCATCTCCGCCTGGGTGATCCTTCCTCGGTCACGATGTTGAAGTCCAAAAAGTGGTCAAACCTGACCAAAATTTCCTCAAAACTTGGTTGAGAGATAATAGGACCCCAACACTCACATGTGACTTGTCCCAAGGAACTCAGAACTATGTAGTGTTGTTTGGAAGGCCTCAATATTAACTCGAGTTTCCTCAACATTCTTCTTGAACTGAGCCTCCTACTCAATGATCTCTTGGATTATCTGCTCTATAACAAGCCCTTCCAGGCAATGTTCCCCTATCACAACTACTTTCTCTAGTTGTGAAACTTGTCATTTGATCTCTTCAAACACCATGCATGCTTCCTCCTACAATGGTTGTAGCCTTTGTATGACTTTCATTACTCTGCCCTGGATGCCAGTAATCTGCTGCTACTGGCCCACTCACTATTCTTGTGATCTCTTCATTCTCTTGACTGCAGTGAGTGACGTAATTTACGCTTGAACTGTCAATGCCCGCTGTTGTGCCTCCTATAGTTGTGCTTCCAACTTCCTAAGATCTATATCTTCTGTGAGGCATTCATAAGTATTCACACTTCTGTTTCTCAACTGCTTGCATTCCGAGGCGAGGGCTATGATCCTTTCGACTGCACTCATAGTGGTTTCCTCCCTCTGGTCGCGCACTTCTTGTGGAGTGATTGGTACTTCTTGGATCTCAAACTCCATTACCTTTGCTTGAAGTTGCTATATGGCCTCAATGAACTTCATCACTTGAACCTCGACTGCCTCATGTTCCTCCTATGCCAAGCCTGCCACAGAGTGAAGTGATTTTCTCACCACTTCTTTGAATGCAGTCTAATCTATGAGTAGCTGGTCCTTTTCCCTATGTATCTTCACTTTGTCTTCCTCGAACATCGCTCAAAACTCATCCTTATCATTTTCATAAGTGATTACATAGTACCACACAACTCATAATTGCTCCAAGATCTCTTATTTTTCTTGTTTCAAGTATTATGTAGTCTTCTCCTTCTCTTCTTGGACTCACTGAAGTTGAGCCTCTATTGCATCTGCAAGTCTTCGAAGTTGGGCTGGCTCATCCCCAACTCTGTAGTCTCTGATGAGGAAGGCATTGTAGGGACTATGCGGACCAAGCGAATAGCTTCCTGTACTTTGTTCAATTCATTTTCTATCCTACCATATAGTTCATCCTGCTTTGCTCCATATCTCTACAAGAGATCCTTAGACGCATCTTCCATTTCTCTGTGGACTAGACTGATATCATCTTCTATCAGTGTGGCCTCCAAATAGGTCTTACTGGTGCAGGTTTTCTTTCTTGCCAAAGGTTTCTGCGGAGAAACCTTCCTCTTCTGTAGAGTTATTGTTTCAGTAGGGGGATATTTTGGCAAGGTAGCTTCGCCTTCTTCTGGATTTTCTCCTTCATCCCCTCCTCCCTATTCATCTACTTTGTCTCCTCCTCCTCCTAGGAAGTTAGGTCCATTTCCTTCAGGGGCACTGTCTTCCTCATCAGTCTCTACATCTTGGACTTCCTCATTTTTCTTCTTATTCTTCGCGCTGATCTGTCCAACATGCTCAACCCAGGTGACCAAGGGGCTTCCTATAATGTCAGCATCAGAGAGCTCAACATCTGCAATGGGTACAAGGAACTCCTCTGACCATTCCTTGGTGATCTGCTCCATGTCTTTGCAGGTCATATTGTAATAGGACTATAATTCCTCCTTTCTCTCATCCTTGCACGCAGTGATATATATAAAATGCGGATCTACGTGGAACTTGGCTATTGGTCTGTACTGGTGCAAGGTGTGTGGTGTCATGCATGAAAATGAGTCTATGGAAATCTTCAATTGTTGATAGTAGGTATGGAACACTGCGTTCAAATTCCATTGCCTCGACATTTCATTCGTATACCATAATGTAGTAAATCTAGTTGCCAATAGATCTAATGGTTCAATTTCTAGAAAAGTTGCTCCCTTAGGCATTTTCCAAGCGAAAAATGAAATCAGCACGAGTAGCCAGCTAAAGTGGAACTCGTATCCCTAATCCTGCGCTTTGCGACAATATTTATCATGCTCATTGATGAGGTAACTCGCCCAATTCATCTTCATTCCCTCCATGCATTTTCCTACAAGGTCCAATTCAAACCCGGTGACCTATGTGGGGTGGTTCTTTCTTACAAGTTTTCTAGCTATGAGTTGGCAAGTGAGGCGCACTGCGCCATCCTGGATAGAGGATACCTTGTAGCCTCACTTTCCATTCTCAAATTCACTGTATTCATCCTTAATGCACGATGCCAAGGAGTAATCTCAGGTCTTCCCTGGGTAGAATAGCTGAGGGTCAGATCCCTGCATGCTCAATCCTGTAATCAGGTGGATCAGTGTCGGATCCATAGTAATCCGTCTGTCGAGCGACATGTATCCACCATGATAGCACACCAAGAGGATTTTAACGCAAGTTTTAACTTCCTGATGTCGGCCAAAATGAGGAATCTTCATCACGTTAAGTATCGTGGAATACGCCAGCTCCTTTATCCACGACTGGGTGACAATGCGAGGCTTCTTCCCTGTGGTCCTCATTAAGTATCTATGAGGGGCGAGCATGACATAGTTCTTTTTGTCTCCAAGATTAAAGTCACTGTTCTTCAGGGATGGGATATGTCCCAACTGGCTTCCAACTATGCGTTTCCCCTTCGGGATGTACACAGTGATAAAAGTGTACTTGAAGTCCCATGGGATGTTTTCACGGTTAACCGTGCCATCTAAAGTTGGGATATAATCAGGTAATATTGATGGGATCTACTTCACATTAGCCAGATCGTCACGATGCTTACTTCGCTTCTCAATCGCGGGGTTAGTACAACCCACACGTCATGAAGTCAAAGGGGAAGCCTACAGTTCTCTAGTCAGCGATGCCTCAACACCTTCAGACATAGCTCTGTCAGCCATAAAATTCTTAAGGAACTCTTTGAAGGACTTCTCTAACTGAGTCTGTTTGCCCAACATTCTCACTTTTAAATGGATAAGTCAGGGTAGGAGAATAGACAGGCAGGGTAAACAAGCAGAGGGCGATGTCCAGGTTCTAAAATCATAGCTCAAAACACAATCAGTTCTCTATTAGCAATGTTAATCACAGATGGAGAAAAGTGGTCCTGACGCAACTTCCGACAGGTTAAATAAGCGAGCGTCGTAACATATTCTTCTAATGAGCAAGAATTCTTTTATCGATGCGAACCTGTCCGTTATGGCACGGTCTTAATGTCCCAAACGTGGTCTATTTAAACATAAATGCATTTCCTAGCCGTTCTGGAGCATCGTTTTAACGGTCAGGAGGCCTCCAATGGTCATATAGCTTCATCAAGGTGAAGTCCCATTCTACGTGGTCCTCTTGTTCCAGAGAGGTTCAGAGCCTGCAACCCTGCCTCTTGCAGAGTCTTCTCTGTAATTCCTTGTAGATTTTCTAACTTGGCTTTCTTCTTACTGAGTTTCCTTGCTTTTTTCCTGTGATCTGAGTCTCTCTAACTCTTTCTGGATTACTTTTTCCATTCTTAATCTTAGTTTATCCTATCATAGTGACTTCGCAGTGATGATGTACTTCCAATGCGTTCAAAGTTAATATCCTTTCCCTTACCACTTCCTGGGTCGATTTATTTTCTTCTTGCATGGATAGGTCCTTTAATCCTTCTTGCTCTCTTCCAATTTCTACAACTAATTCTCTTTCCTTCTGTTGCTTTGACTTAACTTCTCATTCTTCTATCAGTCGATCTATTTTCCTAGCTATGAAATCCCTTAGTTCTTGCTTTTTATTTTTCTGTAGCTTCTTCCTTTGCTTTCCTTCTGGTCTGATCCTTCTCAATCCAATTCTTTCCTAAAAAAAAAGGGAAAGGGGCATTGTTCTCAACAAACTTATTGACTTCAAATTCCTCTTCAGTCGATGTTCCATGAATAATAATAGGTACATTAACAACTCTTCCACACAAGGTTATCATCTTTCCTTTGAACATGCCTATCCTTCCCAATGAAGGTACCACAGTAGGCTTTCCCAAAATTTCCCAAGTTCTTTTTGACATAATATTCACTTGTGTTTCCTCATCCAAGACATAGTGTATGTCGAAGTCTCATATTATTGTACCTATGCGCTATTTTTCTTTCATGATCTCTCGTAAAATGACATCTTTGCAATCATTCATTGCTTCTTTTAACTGTACAAATGTAGTCTGAACTTCCTCTAATCCTTCCTCTTTCTGTTCTTCTAACGTGCTCTTATTATCTTGACTCATGTTCATTTCTTCAAGTTTAGCAATCATCCTTGGACAATCCTCAACATCATGACCAACAATTTTACAACAAAGACAAATAAGACCTGAACCTGGCCATTCCTTAAAAACATGTTCTGGTCTTCTGCAGTTATAACATAGGGTTAATCCTCTCTTTCTTTTAAAAATTCCCCAACCTCTCTTGTACTGCACACTAGGATCACAGTGCTGGACTTGCAATCTACAAAAATTCTTTCTAGGTTCTTGCATCTGCTTGTTAGTCCAAAAATTATTTCTATGCATAGGGATAACATATCTTTCTTCATTTTTATTAGCCTTACTTAGATCAACTCTTTCTTCCTGTTGTGCCCTATCTTTCAGACTATGAAAAAATCTATTAAAGATACTTAAATTTATTCTTTTGAAACAAACATTTCCACTTATATTACTCTATCAAAGCACAAAACTTTAACTCTTTCAAGATCTTACCTCTTTTCTTCAAATCGGGTTTCTTTCTTAGCACAGAGCTTCGAAAGTCAAGTAGAATGTTGTGCACTACAACGATAGATATACACACAAAGATTCTCTTTTCTTTAATTCAGTTCCTAGCAATCACAATTCCAGATCTCGACAATGGAATCATTTGTTGGCACAGGGGTAGACCCAGGGTTCAATGCTTCAATACCACACCAACAAAACCCTAACTATCGGTCCTTTCAACAACACCTACGAAGCAGGAAAAGTCTCACCTGAGGTAGAGGAAGGGGGGGTTACAGGAGTCAGGTGTTTGTAACCAATATGGGACACAGATATGTGACTACAATTACTTTGGAGAGTACTTAAGAGCTACATGCATTAGTGATGTAGACCCCATTTCTCTCCTAAGGGCTGTGCGACCTTTCGGTCTAGGATCGATCAAGAAAATCAGTCTGATTGACTCTTTAGTCATTGCTATACCCATAACCAACTTACACAGGTCCTTTCTCCAAAGACATAGGTCGTATGAGACTCACGGGCCCTCTCCTAAGCGTTGTTTGAAACTCAATTCCAAACGGGCGCTAGCTCTTCTCTGGCTAAGCCCTTTCCTTTACGTGATCACAACTGTGACCACTCGCCTGATCAAAAGGTGTGTCACCACTTCGTGTATCGGGTCATTGCATGCGAGTCACCCCGACTCTCCCATGTTAAATTTGGTAGCATTGATAGTCATTCTCCAATGAGAGGCCATATGGGCCACCCTGAGGCTCGCCAGGGAGATTTGGAGAATTAACCAGTCTTGTGAGGTATTGACAAAAGCCAGGGGGGAACGTAGAACCTCTGTGAGTCAAACCAAAATTCAGGACGAACGAGATGCTATGTGAGTCTAATGAAAAAGTCAGGGGGAATGTACAACCTCTGTGATCATAGACAATCTAGTGCAAAAGTCAGGGGGAACATATAACCTCTCTGAGCATAGACATGCTAGTGCAAAAGTCAGGGGGAACATACAACCTCTGTGAGCCTGGTCAAACCTTGTGAGCCATGAGAAAAAGTCAAGGCATCTAGGAAAAGTTAGGTTGAATATAAAATTCCTATGAGCTAGGAACAAACGATATTCCTAATATTGCAAATGATGTAATTGTATTGATCTAGTGTTTTGGCACATGTAAACATTATCCACCATGAAGAGAATTTCGAATTGCCTTGTCAAGAGTTGTAACTAAAGTCTTGAGTCTAGTTATATGTTAGAACTAAAGTGTAATGTTGAGTTACAACTAAATTCTTGAGTCTAATTCTATTTTAATAATGTTGAGGTGCAACTAAAGTCTTGAGTCTAGTTCTATTTTAGAACTAAAGTGTAATGTTGAGTTGCAACTAAAGTGTTGAGTCTAGTTCTACTTTAGAACTAAAGTGTAATGTTGAGTTGCAACTAAAGTCTTAAGTCTAGTTCTAAGATTGAACTAAAGCATGTCAGTCTCAACTCTAGTTCTAAGTTCGAAAAGTGTAATGTTGAGTTGTAACCAATCTCAAGTCTAGTTCTAAGTTCGAAATAAAGCATGCAGCCGAGTTATGTTTAATGCATGCAATCAGGTTACTATTTCGATCTTCCCCTCTTCCCCTCTTCAACCTATATAAGAAGAGGTCTAACCCTCTCTTCAACACAGTTCTGCAACACATATTTCATATGCAAGTTGAGGGTGAAGCAATAGAGGAGCACATCAATGATAAAGAGGCATCATATCATATGTGTATTTCAGCTAGGTCTTGTAAGTCTTTGTCAGTTCAGAGTCATCTTGGAAAGATCTTTGAGAGAATAACATTCATGGTGGATATTTGTAAGAGATATTACATTATTAATGCAATAAAGGAATATTGTTTGCTGGGGTTTTCTCCTTGTACAAGGTTTCCCCAGGGTATATGTGTTGTTGATATGCATGTTTACTTATCTACATAATTATTTCTATTCGATTATGATTTGGAACTGTTGAAATATATTAAGATGGAATCAAATTATTGAAGAAAATAAAAGAATTAATCCTCATAATAAATCAAGCTCATAATTTAAGATGGTATCAGAGATTAGGGTGTGTTAAACATGTTTAAGTGCAACATTAGGTACACAGAAATCAAAGCAAGCTTGATTAAGTTTCTAGTCTGAGAACCATGGCATCCTCCATTTCAGTCAAGGATGAATATAGGCTTGAAGGAGACACCAAATTTAATGTGTGGAAGCTCCATATAACAAATATCTTGCAAGAGCATGATATTGAGCAGTATGTGACCATAGTGGTGGAGGAACCAACGAATAATGCAGGAATAATGACTTTCAAGAACAGTCAATCAAAGGCCAAGAGAATCATCTTTAACTTAGTTAAAGACAGTATAATGCTTGCAATGACTTCATTGATGACTGCCAAGGACTGTATGGATACCTTGGTGAATCTGTATGAGAAACAAGATCCAAGTCGGAAGAGGACACTTAAGAAAAATCTTAAGTATTTGAAGATGGAGAAAGGTGAATCAGTGGCATCCTTCTGTTCCAGGATAACCTAGATCAGAGATCATCTTTTGGTCATAGGGGTTATAGTGGATGATGATGATTTAGTGTAGACCATTTTTGATGGTCTTCTTTCTTCATGGGAGACCTTCTTATCTAGTGTAAGTGGGAGAGAGATTCAACCCACATTTGAGAGGTTATGGCATGATTTCCTCTAAGAGGAGAGTCACAAAACTACCAGGAGTGAGCCAATGAAAGAAGAGCACTCAACTTTAGCATCAAGATTCAAGGGAAAGAAGAAAGGCACTTTCCATAAAGGCTCTCAGTGGAAGCCAAACACCAAAGGTACATTCAAAGGAAAGAATATTGATACATATAAGATTAAATTCTTTAGTTGTAATAAGTTGGGTCATTTTGCTAAAGATTGTTGGTTTAGAAAGAAATATCCTAGGAAAGGGAAACATCATGCCTCAACTACTGAGGATGATGAATCCAAAAGAAATCAGAAAAGTCCTTCTAATGAGAAAGAAAATAGGAAAGAATATTATTTGGCTTCTGTCTTATCCATTTTAGTTTCCACGGGGCTGAAAACTTGGTTAGTAGACAGTGGTGCATCAAAGCACATGACAGGGTACAAGGAGATCCTCTCAGATTTTGAGACAAAATCTTTTACAGAGCAGGTCAAGCTTGGGGATGAAAAATGTTACAAGATAGAGGGAGTAGGCTCTATCTCCTTCAGATTGGAATCTGGGGCTAGACTTCATGTTGATGAAGTATTATATGTTCCAAGGCTTAAGAAGAATCTACTATCAATTGTAACCCTTGAGGACAAGGGATATTGAGTGATATTCAAGGACAGGAAGGCACTACTATGGGCTAAATATAGCCACTTAAGTACAAAAGAACCCATTGGAACTTAGAGTGGAGGACTGTACGTCATGTTAGGACAATTAGTTTAGGCATTGGCTCATGATGTGACTAGATCCAACGACTTATGGCACATAAGACTTGGACATCTTCATTACAAAGCTCTTCTAGATCTACAGAACATGGTATGTGGCATGTCCTCTATTTCTCTTAGTAAAAATGAAATTTGTAAGGGATGCATGCTAAGTAAAAATATAAAGAAAGAATTTCCTAGTAGTGACAATAGATCTTAGGGCATATTATATCTGGTTCATTATGATGTATGTGGTCCCATGTCATCTCCCTCACTCAGTGGTTGTTTGTATTATGTTATTTTTATTGATGATTACTCAAGAAAATGTTGGATATATTTTCTTAAAGCTAAAAGTGACACATTTGATAAATTCAAAGAATATAAAGCCTTTATTGAAAAGAATACAGGGAAAAACATCAGAATCCTTAGAACAAACAATGTAGGAGAGTTTGAATCTCTTTAGTTTGAGGATTTTTGCAAGTCAACAAGAATCAAGAGACAGTTGACCGTGCCATATAACCCTCAACAAAATGGTGTTGCTGAGAGGAAAAACAGGACTATTTGTGAGGCAACAAAAGTAATTATGTTTGACCAGGATCTACCAAATTATTTATGGGAATAAGCTACCTCCACTGCCATGTATATTTAGAATAGGTGTCCACATGCTATTTTGAAGGACAAGACTCTTGGAGAAATCTTCTCAGGGATCAAACCAGAAGTAGGGAATCTAAGGATATTTGTATTTCCTATGTATATTCATGTCCCTAAGGAAAATAGGACAAAGAGGAAACCCTCAGGCAAGAAAGGGGTGTTTGTGGGGTACAGTGAGAACTCCAAGGCTTACACGATTTATGTACTAGGTCAGAGGAAAATAGAAGTAAGCAAATATGTGACTTTCCATGAGGAAGATGCATTTAAGAAATCTAGAGAGCTTCAACAGGAATCAAAATCAGTTCAACCAGCTTCACTCTCTTCTGAAAATGAAGAGTCAGATGATCAGAGGGAGGAACCTCATGAAGGGCCAAGTAATGAGCCTAGAACTCGCTGAAGTGTTATAAAGAAATATTGAAGAACCTCCAACCAAAAGGAAGCCAGGGTGTCTTAAAGAAATAGTGCAGGAAGTAGAAAGGATAACTTCTCCCAAAGGAACTTTCAGGGAAAGGAAGAGGCCTCATAGGTTTGAAGGCTATGTTGCATCGATGAGCAACATTAGTGATGTTGAATCTTATTCATTTGAAGAAGAATATAAATTACAAGTATGGAAGGATGTCATGCTTGAGGAATAGAGGTCTATTATAAAAAACAATGTTTGGGACATTGTGCCAAGGCCAAAAGAAAAATCAATGATTTCTTCCAAATGGATCTATACGATCAAACATGCAGCTGATGAAAGTGTGGAAAATTTCAAAGAAAGATTCATAGGTAGAGGCTTCACTCAGAAAGAAGGAATTGACTATGAAGATACTTTTTCTCCTGTAGCCAGGTATACCTCCATTCGAGCTATTATTTCTTTAGCTTCCGAACTTGGTTGGAAGCTACATCAGATGGATGTAAAAAGAACATTCTTGAATGGAAAGATTGAATAGGAGGTATTTGTGGAATAGACAGATGGTTTTATACTGCATAAGAAAGGCAATCATGTATGCAAGCTAGGGAAGGCCTTGTATGGTCTTAATCAGGCTCCCAAAGTTTGGTATGATAGGATTGATGGATTTCTTAAAAGCATGGGCTTTCAGAAAAGTGATGTTGATGCAAATCTATACTTCAAGGTAAGAGGTAACCAACCTATTATACTAATATTGTATGTTGATGATATCTTTCTAACAGGAGATGAAGGGCTAATAGCCTGGTGTAAGAGGGAGCTAACCTCATAATTTGAGACGAAAGACTTAGGCTTGATGCATTACCTCCTAGGATTGGCAAAGACAAGGTGATATATTTCTGGCACAAGGAAAATACATAGTGGATGTACTAAATAGGTTTGGTATGATGGATTGCAAATCCATGTCTACTCCAATGGTTACCAACTTGAGGAAGCTGCATGATTCTGATACAGGTTCAGATTTGGTGGATCCCACCATGTATAGGCATCTGATTGGATCATTGATGTAGATGATCCACACTAGGCTAGATATATGCTATGCAGTGATTACAATGAGTCAGTTCATGACTGAACCGAGACAAAGACACTGGGTGGCAGCAAAGCACATCTTGAGATATCTCAGAGGGACCATTAGTTATGGTTTGAGATATACATCCAATGGTGGTTTATTTCTACATGGGTATGCAGATGTTGATTGGGCAGGAATCCCAGTGGATCGGAAGAGTACTTCTAGATACTTCTTCAGTTTAGGATCTGCTATGATCCCTTGGTAAAATTGAAAGAAGGGATCCATTGCGCATAGTACAACATAGGCTGAGTACATTGCAACACGTGATGCTATCAAGGAAGCAATATCACTCATAAAATTGGTTTTTGGGTTGTTTGGTGACAAGCTCGAGATGACGATGGTTCACTGTGATAATAAAAGTTGCATAAAATTAACAGAGAACCCGATATTTCATGACAGTTCAAAACATATTGGCATGAGGTACCACTACATATGAGACTTGGTCCAGGGAAAAACTGTAAAGTTACAGTACATATCCACGAGTGAGCAGGTAGCTGATATCCTGAACAAGCCTCTGACCTAGAGACAATTTGTGGAGCTAAGAGGCAAGCTTGGTGTGGCTGAGAATGACTCCCTCGCTGAGAGGGAGTGTTAAATTTGGTAGCATTGAAAATCATTATCCAATGAGAGTCCATATGGGCCACCCTGAGGCTAGCCAGGAAGATTTGAAGAATCAACCTGTCTTGTGAGGTATTGAAAAAAGCTAGGGGTAACGTACAACCTCTGTGAGTTAAATCAAAAGTCAGGACAAATGAGATTCTATGTGAGTCTAATGAAAAAGTCAGGGGGAATGTACAACCTATGTGAGCATAGATAGTCTAGTGAAAGAGTTAGGGGGGAAGTACAACCTCTATGAGAATAGACAAACTAGTGAAAAATTCAGTGGGAACATACAACCTCTGTGAGCCTAGTCAAACCTTGTGAGCCATGAGAAAAAGTCAAGGCATCTAGCAAAATTTTTGTTGAATATAAAATTCTTATGAGCTAGAAACAATCGATATTCCTAATATTGCAAATGATGTAATTGTATTGATCTAGTGTGTTGGAACGTGTAAACATTATCCACCATGAAGAGAATTTCGAATTGCCTTGTCAAGAGTTGTAACTAATTTCTTGAGTCTAGTTCTATGTTAGAACTAAAGTGTAATGTTGAGTTGCAACTAAAGTCTTGAGTCTAGTTATATTTTATTAATGTTGAGTTGCAACTAAAGTATTGAGTCTATTTCTATTTTAGAACTAAAGTGTAATGTTGAGTTGCAACTAAAGTCTTGAGTCTAGTTGTACTTTATAACTAAAGTGTAATGTTGAGTTGCAACTAAAGTTTTAAGTTTAGTTCTATGTTCGAACTAAAGCATGAAGCTGAGTTATGTTTAATGCATGCAATCAGGTTACTATTTCGATCTTCCCCTCTTCCCCTCTTGAGCGTATATAAGAAGAGGCCGAACCCTCTCTTCAACACAGTTCTGCAACACAATTTTCATATGCAGGTTGAGGGTGAAGCAATAGAGGTGCACATTAGTGATAAAGAGGCAGCATATCAGAGGTGTATTTCAACAAGGTCTTGTAAGTCTTTGTCAGGTTAGAGTCATCTTGGAAAGCTCTTTGAGAGAAGAACATTCATGATGTATATTTGTAAGATATCTTACATTATTAATGCAATAAAGGAATATTGTTTGTTGGGGTTTTTCTCCCTATACAGGGTTTCCCCTAGGTATATGTGTTGTTGATATTCATGTTTACTTATCTACATAATTATTTCTATTCGATTATGATTTGGAATTGTTGAAGTATATTAAGCTGGAATCAAAGTATTGAAGAAAATAAAAGAATTAATCCGCATAAGAAATCAAGCTTATAATCTAACATCCTAACCTCAAAAATCCTGATAGGATCCTAGCGTGTGCTAACCCCTCTATTCTCCTTCAGTGATGTGACCCTTCACTATGATCGTGGGCCAATCTCTCGAGCACATTACAATTTCAGGTATCGGGAACTCTTGATATCTCCATGGGAAACCAATGTTCCATATCTCTCCTTGATCCAACGACTCAGATCAAATCTTGAACTCGGATTTCGCGAGTTCCCAGAACTCCTACTTCCGATTTCCCGATTTGAAAACTCCCGACAAGACCAAATATATGGTTCAACTCCCTCCTCCGATCAACGACTATGATCAAATCGCGATTTCATGATTCACAAGTTATTATAACTTTTCCTTTGACTTCTCTGAGTCACAAGTTAGTGAAACCCTGATCTCTCGCCACATGTCCCCCTTGATTGACGGTTTTGATGATTTCAAAATTTCGTAACCTCGCTCCTCCTGCGTACTTTTAAATCTTATCGTTAATGCACTTTACCTTGATCGAGTGACTATGATTCTTTTGCGCTCAGATCGAACGACTGAGATATTTCCCCCTTTGCACTTGATCCTCGTTGTCTGGATACTGATCAGATGGTCCAGATATTTCTCCCTCAGCTTACGCTTTCTTCAGACTTATAAGATTTTTGAAGGATTCAAAGGCTTTGACCTTTGTCCTTCCTGCAAGTACGTTTCTTGGATCTCGTTAACACTTATGAAAAGTGTTATTCCTCTTGATCTTGGTCTCATGAGGACTTCAACTTCCCATGCACTCCTTGTGTTCCAAGGATTTCGATAACTTAGATCCGAAGGATTTATTGAAAACAAATTCCTCTCACCCTCCTGGGGTTCTCCTTTTCGGGTTCTTCGACTTCTTACAAATTCCCTTCGACGCTTAGTTGAATCTCGGATCTGTGCACTCTTTGCACCAGATATTTGCGCAAGGTTCAAATTCTTGCAGATGACTGTGCATGCCTTGCACCAGTCGCTTTGCAATCCTTGCAAAGGTAAATTTTTGTGCTATCTCTTCTGATCTTCGGAACTGAAACATATTTCGTCAATGCACTCCTTGCATTCTGTGTGCACCCCTTGCACCACTCGAAAGAAGAAAAGCAATTGAAACTTATCCTAACATTCATAGTTCCATATTATCATAATGAAATTCATTCATTCATTCATGAAAACAAAATAAGAGAGAATTGCAAAACAATGTCCAAACCATGCATTGGGTTAATTTTCCTCTGTTATATTCATAAGTGAAAATGGATACAACTGTAATAAAAAACCAACAAAAAAACTTAGAAATCTCCTACTAACTTGCAACTAGCCTCATTTGGGCATACATAACGTCTATTTATCTCAGAGGGCTCTTAGGGTTCCCCCTGGCTACTTGTCTACATCAAAACCTAACCTATGACTATCTTAGTCCAGTGGCATTCCAGAGCCATAGTGGAAACTCCCACTTCTCTCGCAATCCCTCAAGCATGCGTCAAATATTTTTTCGGCATTGAGTTAAGGCGTACTTCAAAATATCTGCTGCAACTTCCAGTGCTGAGATTCCGTAAAGACTCCCAGATGCTGATAAATCCTACTTTGCATGCTTTCCAACAATGCTCCTGCATCATACTCCCCTTGACAAAAATTCATGGACTCCTGTCCATGAGCTCCTGCACCGACTTTCCTTGCTTCTGGATATCAAATTCATTTTCCCAACTGGCATCTTCTATTGGTTGTCCCTTCCACTTGACCAGATATTCAAAATAGGTCTTCCTTCTGGTATTTTTGTCGATCCTCTGATCAACGATCTTCTCCATCTGTGGTTTTTCTGCTACAAGCATTTGTTTCTCCCACTAAATCTTCTCTTGATCTTCTAATCCCTCAGTGTCATCTTTCCGGTAAGGATACAGGTCTGAAACGTTGAATATGGATGATATCCCACATCATCTGGTATCTCAATCTCATAGGAGTTTGCATCAAACTTCTTCAAGATCTTACACGGTCCTATCTTCTTCATATTTAACTTGTTATATGTTCCCCTAGGGAACATTTCTTTCCTGATATGTGCCATAACTTTATCTCCCACTTCAAGTTGAAGTTCTCTGTGATGTTGATCATCTCTACGCTTATACTCTTGGTTATAGCTTTGCAACCGTCCTCTAATCTGGCTATGGAGTTTCTGCATTTCTGCAGCAAAATCTTCTGCTCCATCACTCTTGATCTCACTCTATTCCAAGTCTCTCAACTTAGACACTCCCCTGGGTTTCATTCCATACAATATTTGGAATGGGCTCTTTCTAGTGCTCCTGTTTGGTGAGTCATTGTATGAAAATTCTTCTTGTGCCAAAATCAGATCCCACTGATTATGGTGTTCAGTAACTAGACTCCTCAACAAGTTTCCAAAAAATTTGTTTACCACCTCAGTCTATCCATATATCTGAGGGTGATAAGTTGAGCTAAAGGAAAAATCTATCCCCAACTTCTTCCACAGTGTTCTCCAAAAGTGACCAACAAATTTTGTGTCTTTGTCTGAGACAACGCTTCTGGGTAGGCCGTGAAGTCTTACAAATTCCTTGAAAAACAGATTTTCAACATGTGTTGCATCACTAGCCTTTTGGCATGGGATAAAGTGTGGCATATTTGAAAATCTATCCACCACCGCAAATATGGAATCAAATCCTTTTTTCATTCTTCGGAGTCCCAACAAAAAATCCATGCTTATTGCATCCTAAGGTCTCTCCGGTATTGGCAATGGTTGATACAATCCAATGTTCCGTCTTTTTCCTTTTGCATGTTGGCAGATTCTTCTTCTGTTCAGAAAATTTATCACTTATGTTCTCATACTTGGCCAATAGTATGAACTGCTCAACTGTGAAAATGTTTTATCATGGCTGAAATGTCCAGCCAATCCTCCACTATGTTTTTCCTTCAGAAGGTTATCCCTCATTGAGAATTTTGGTATGCTAATTTCCCTTGAACAACAATCCCTCTTGAATCATATACTCTATCCACTAGCTTCTTTCTCTCGGCACAGGATTTTCACATGCTTCATATACTTCCTTTAAATATGTATCATCACAATACATGTCCTTAAGGTTTTCAAACACCAAGGTCTTCACCTAAAATTCCTGTAGAATCAAGCATCTCCTGCTTAATGCATCAACAACCTTGTTAGCATTCCCAACAATATGTTTTATGACAAAAGTAAAATTATGCATAAAATCAACCCATTTCGCATGCCTCTGATTCAATTTTTCTTGTCTAGTTATGAATTGTAAATACTGGTTATCGCTATACAAGACAAATTCTTGTGGGACAAGGTAATGTCTCCACTTCTTCAAGGCTTGAATTATGGCATAAAACTCTTTATCATACGTGGAGTATTTTATCTTGGTATCATTCAACTTCTCACTGAAATAGGCAATAGGTCTATTATCCTGTCTCAAAACTGCTCCAATCGCAACTCCACTTGCATCACATCTCACCTGAAATGTCTTCTCAAAATTCGACAAGACCCGAATTGGTCGTTCTGTTATTTTTTCCTTCAGTATATTGAAGCTCCTCTTGGCTTCCTCTATCCATTTAAAATACTTGTGCTTCTTCTTCATTGTATCCATCGTTGGTGCACATATTCCACTAAAGTCTCTGATGAACTTCCTATAGAATCTTGCTAATCCATGGAAGCTTCTTACCTCAAACATACTCTTTGGTGACGACCATTCTTTGATTGCTTTCACCTTCTCTGGATCTATCTTCAGTTAATTTGAAGAGATCACAAAACCCAAGTAAATGAGTTTCATCTTCATAAAAGAGGACTTCTTCAGGTTTATCAATATCTTCTCCTACTATAGTATCCTCATCACTAGTGTTAGGTGCCTCAAATTATCCTCTTTAGTCCTGCTAAAGATCAATATATCATCCAGATATACAACCACAAAATTTTCAATAAAAACTTTCAGTATCTCATTCATCATCCTCATAAAAGTAGTCGGGGCATTCATTAAGACAAATGGCATAACAAGATACTCATACAAACCTTGATTTGTCTTAAAGGCTGTCTTCCACTCATCACCTTCTCTCATCCTAATCTGGTGATATCCACTTTTCAAATCTATTTTAGAAAAGAAATTTGCTCCACTCAAACAGTCCATTAAATCATCCATTTTTGGTAAAAGGAATTTATACTTGATGATGATCTTGTTAATGGCTTATGAGTCTATACACATTCTCCATACTCCATCTTTCTTTGGGCTCAACATAGTTGGTATTGTGCATGGAATCAAGCTCTCTCTAACCAAACCCTTGTCTAATAGTTCCTGTACTTGGTTCTTCACTTCCTCATTCTCTCGAGGTGTCAATATGTATGGTACTTTGTTCGACATACTTACTCTTGGTATCAAGTCAATATGATGGTTGATACTTCTTATGGGTGGCAATGAGTTTGGCAGATCATACACCACTATGTTAGCAAAATTATCCAACAATTCCTAAACTTCTTCAGGCAAATCATCCATTGAAGTACTTGTAAGGATAAACCTGGGTTTCCTCACCAAAAAAAACTGTATCTCCTATTCTTTCTTGACTTCTCTCAGGAGTTCCTTCCCGCCCATGAGAAGTATTCTTGTGTTGGATTCCTCTTTCTCTTTCTTCTCCTCTATTGGCAACAACATATGTGTCCTACCATTATTATCCAAGGTGTATGTATTCTTCATCCCATCTATTGGCATGTTTTACAGACAATGTTTTCTTGTCATTGATGGCAAGTACAACAACAAAGATGGAAGCAAACGTGCAAAGGATTGTAGGCAGGTCATTGATGACAAGATCAGAGTAAGAATCGATGAAAAATAGAAACAAAGTAAGATAAGGAGTGATTAGCGCAGAGTCGATCGCAGTGCCTAAGCTCGGGAGGAGAAGCGTCAATGATCATTGGATCCCAGTTAAATTCCTGAATGAAGGAGGACCGTCAGATATGATTGTAGACAAGAAGAATGCACAGAAGAGGAGGACATATCTTAGGCATCAGATCTGAGCATAAGTTCTGACCATCGTTGGATCAGGGAGAACCTGCACGCTCATTAAAGATCAAGAAGAGGTGAAATGAAAAATGTCGAAATATGTTGGTATGACTCCATTTCGGAGTTTTGTAGATCAGGACTTGAAGGCTTGAGACCTTTCATCATAAAAAGGGGAAATCGCGAAGTGGCGAAATCGCTAAATGCGAAATGGAAAAATGATCCTAGCCGTTGGATCAAGGTGTCATCTAGGCCATCATATCCAGGAGGTAAATATGGCAGACCACGTCAGAAAGGATAGTCGTGGACCGTTGGATCAAGAGGATGCGTGGTGAAAAATCAGAGCACCACAAAGACTCCATTTTGGAGTTTTGTAGATCAGGAAATCCAAAGAAAAGAGGTTCAAACTCGTGATACGCAAGATCATGAAAAGATCTTGACAGTCAGATCACCAAGGATTCTGGACCGTTGATCTAAGCTCCATCTCGGAGCTTTGCCTATCGTGACTTGGAGTGACAAGAACTTCCATCACAGGAATCGCGAGATGCGAATTCACGATAAGATCTGGACCATTGATATGAGCTCCATCTTGGAGCTTTGCCTATCACAACTTGGAGTGACGAGAACCTCCATCTAAGGAATTGCGAGATGCGAATTCACGATGAGATCTGGACCATCAATACACCAAGATTCTGGACCGTTGATCTAAGCTCCATCTCGGAGTCTCGCCTATCGCGACTTGGAGTGAAAAGAACCTCCATCTAAGGAATTGCGAGATGCGAATTCACGATGAGATCTGGACCATCAATACACCAATATTCTGGACCATTTATCTAAGCTCCATCTCTGAGTCTCGCCTATCATGACTTGGAGTGACGAGAACCTCCATATAAGGAACAACGAGATTCGAATTCACGATGAGATCTAGACCGTCAATTAATCGATATCGTAGACCATCGATCAAGTTCGATGAAGGTCATAAGTTCACAAAAATACCAAAAAGGTGAAATGGATGTAGCCTGTGGTCACATCGGTGGAATATGGGGGAAGGAGATAGTGCAGACAAGCTCCTTTTCGGAGTTTCGGGGATCGCGACTAGGAGTGTCGAGACACTTGGTCACACGAATTCCGAAATGCCGAAATGAATGCAAGATCCCATGAAGCCAATCCAATGGTGCAGGTGAATTTGATTATGATCGGAGGGCTAATGTTTCTCTTCACAGTGTAACTGCTAGAAACCATTGATGGTTTCTACCAGAAGATTCGAGGAGACTTCTGTGTGATCTCCAGAGGAGATGAAGAGTCTCCAAGCTTCTTCCAGTGAATGAATACTATTCTTAGAGGGGATTGATAGATGGATGAGCGTTGAAGACTGTAAATAAAACATAAAGGATAAGCTCGACTGTGCCAGAGAAGACAAGTAGTCTCAACTGCCAGAGAGGCTAAGGAATCTCAGTTGAACACCCAGTGATGTTGTACGCGTAGTGGGAACCACCAGAGAAGCTGAAGAGTTGTGATAATCAGGTAGAGCACTCGATATGTGGAGGAGGTCAGCACGGTGTGAGCATGCAGAGGAATTGTTCCCATTGCATGCACAAGGTGCATAGAAGATATAAGTACACGATACAGAGAAGAGATGCGGTTGCGGTAGTGATGAGGGATTTAGGAGGGCAGAAGGAGGAGAGTACAACAACTGAAATGTAGAGCGAAAGAATGGTGGATCAAATGGAGATGGGACACAGTGCGTAACATGTGAAGAACATAAAGCATAGAGGAGTGTGCAGAAGACACTGATGCAGACAGAGCAGTGCAGTATAGAAGAACAATGATAAGCCTGGTAAGCCAATGATAAATATTGTATCACTGTGATAAGTTTCATCAGCAAATATTTATATTTCTGGGTGGTAGGGAGGTGCAAGGGAGGACTGGTATCCTCAGAGTTTCAAGTGGGAGCTTGAACACAGGTAGTAGGTGCTTCCTTCTAGTGGGTGCTAGAGAAACCAGGGAGTTGGTGCTTCCTTCTGGTTGGTGCTAGAGAATCTAGGGAGTTGGTGCTTCCTTCTAGTGGGTGCTAGAGAAAAACAGAGATTTGGTGCTCTCAACAAGTTGGATCTTGCAAAACAGAGGTTGTAGCCTCACAATGAGTTGGTGCTCATATGTATGATAATGTAAATAATGTAAATAATACTTATCATATAAAGAAGAAGAGGTTTTTACCCTGTATGGGTTTCCTCGGGAAAATAACTATCTCTGTGTTTCTCATATATGTGACTGATGCTGAATGTGCCATTTCTTATTTCCCTGCATTATTGTGATCATCGTTGAGTGCCTTGTAAAGATTTTAAAAGAAGCACAATTGTTTAAGCACGGGAACAACTGATTCACCCCCCCTCTCAGTTGTGCAACAATTGGTATTAGAGCCGACCCCTTCTATCTAAGGGTATATCCTAGAGCTTAAACATGTCAAGCCATGAAGGAAATTCGACCAATAAGGCCGCTATGTTCAATGGAACAAATTTTGCCTTCTGGAAAGTTAGAATGAGAACCTACATAATGGCTTTAGGTGCAGATGTCTGGGATGTGGTAGATACTGGTTATGTAAAGCCAGTTTTGCTAGCTAATAAGGATGACAAGATAGAATTTAGTTTCAATGCTAAGGTTATGAATGCTATCTTGAGTGGGCTTGCAGAAGCAGAATTCGTAAAGGTTATGCACCTAGGAACTGCCAAATAAATGTTGGACAAACTCATTAGCAGTTATGAAGGTAATGAGAAGGTAACAGACGCCAAGCTTCAAACCTACAGAATACAGTTTGAACAACTGAAGATGAAGGAAGATGAAACAGTTGGAAAGTACTTTCTGAGAGTGGAAGAAATGGTAAATGCAATGAAAGCACTTGGTGAAAAAATTGAGGAACCTTCTTTAGTTCAGAAAATCTTGAGATCTCTCCCAGATAGGTTCATCCCAAAGGTCTCTGCTATGGAATAACTTAATGATCTAAAAACCTTGGAGTTTGATCAAATTCTAGGAACATTGATTGCTTACGAAATGAGAATAGTTAAAGATAAACCCACCTCCAGAGAAGCATCATTCAAAGCAGACAAGAATGAGGATTCTGAGCCCGATGAAATTGAAGAAAAATTTGTGAAGAGACTGAAGAAGGGATCGGGAAAATACAAAGGTAAACTACCTTTCAAATGTTTCAACTATGGTAGAATAGGTCATTTTTCAAATAAATGTCCCCACAAAAGAAAAGATCAGACGTATGATGATGAGGAGAAGCATAAACATATAAATTTATTTAAAGAGAAAATCTTTAAGAAGGAAAGTCTTTGCGTAAACAATGAGGATGATCCTTCAGATGATGAATACTATGACTCCCCTATTGAAGATAAATTAAATGACTTCATACTTATGGCCAAAGAGTTTTATGATAATAACAACATAGGAAGTGAAGTTAATGAAGAAGAAACTGTGGTTGACATGGAAGGAGAACTGATTAGTGCACTGGAAGAGATTGACAGACTAAGAATTAAGAACAGAAAGCAAAGACAATTGTTGATACAGTTTGAGAAAGACAGTAAAAAACATGATGAAGACCTTGTCCTACTAAAAGTAGAATTAGAAGAGGCAAAGAAAATCGAAGACATTCTGAAACAACAGTTATCAGAAAAGAAGGCGAGATGTGAAGCATTAGAAGAAGAAGTAGTGAAAACTAGGAAAGAGATGGAGAAGTTTCAAGCC
>ML776702.1:961090-982342 GCA_009831015.1 Picea engelmannii
CAAAGGGTTCAAGAGAGGAACATCTGACAACAATCTGTATATTAAAACAGAGGATAATAATTTTCTCATCATATTGGTCTATGTAGATGACATCATCTTTGGATGTAATAAGGATTCATTGGTACAATGGTTTGCTTCTGCCATGGAGTCTGAATTTTAAATGTCTATGATAGGAGAACTGTCAGTTTTTCTTGGTCTGCAAATTACTCAGAGGTCCGAAGGGATGTTCATTTCTCAAGAAAAATATCTAAGATAAATGATGAAATGGTTTCAAATGGAAGATTCTAAACCTGTGGGTACACCTATGGTAACTAGATGTAAATTAAGCAAGGATGATGATTCTCCTGATGTTGATCAAAGCTCATATCGATCAATGATAGGCAGCCTGCTGTACATCACAACATCTCGCCCCAGACATAATGCATGCTGTAGGAATGGTAGGAAGATATCAGGCTGCACCCAAACAGAGTCATTTGCAAGATGTTAAAAGGATATTCAGGTATTTAAAAGAAACAATGACTTATGGTCTGTGGTATCCCAAAAATCAGAATTTTCAGTTAACTGCTTACTCAAATGCAGATTGGGCAAACTGTGTCGATGAGAGAAAAAGAACCAGTGGAGGAGCATTCTTTCTGGGTGATTCTTTAGTAGCATGGCTTAGTAAAAAACAAGGTTCCATTTCTTTATCAACCATAGAGGTAGAGTACATTGCTGCTGCTACCTGTTGCACTAAGGTATTATGGATTATTCAGACACTTGCAGACTTAGAGGTAAAATACACTGCACCGATCCCAATTCATTGTGATAACACTAGTGCCATCAATGTGTCTAAAAATCCTGTATTCCACTCAAAGACCAAGCATATTCCCATAAAATATCATTTTCTGAGAGAGTAGGTCACCAATTAGATTGTTCAGGTCAATTACGTTCCCACTACAGAACAAATTGCAGACATCTTTACTAAACCCCTAGCCAAGACACCATTTGAATATCTCAAACAGAAGTTGGGTGTCATCCCATCTCGCATCTAAGAGAGTCCATCTTGTTAGGGGGAGTCCTGTATTGGTTTCATATCTGATACCTCCTAAAATTAATGCAACAACTCAGGGGGAGTGTGTTTTCTTTGACATTGATGTCAAAGGGGGAGAAAATAATAGGGGTGCCTTTCTTGCCATCAATTCCAAAGGGGGAGATTGTTGGCATGTTTTACAGACAGTGTATGTTTGTCATTGATGGAAAGTACAACAACAAATATGGAAACAAAGGTGAAAATGATTGTAGGTAGGTCATTGATGACAAGATCAGAGTAAGCATCGATGAAAAACAGGAACAAAGTAAGTTCAGGAGTAATTAGCGCAGAGTCGATCACAGTGCCTAAGCTCAGGAGGAGAAGCGTCAGTGATCATTGGATCCCAGTTAAATTCCTAAAAGAAAGAGGACTGTCAGATCTGATTGTAGACAAGAAAAATGCACAAAAGAGGAGGACAGATCTTAGGCATCAGATCTGAGCATAAGTTCCGACCATTGTTGGATCAGGGAGAACCTGCATGTTCATTAAAGAGAAAGAAGAGGCGAAATGCGAAATGCCAAAATATGTTGGTCTGACTCCATTTCGGAGTTTCATAGATCGAGACTTGAAGGCTTGAGACCCTTCATCATAAGAAGGTGAAATCGCGAAGTGGCGAAATCACGAAGTGGCAAAATCACGAAGTGCCAAAATCGTGAAATGCAAAATGATCCTAGCCGTTGGATCAAGGTGTGATCTAGGCCATCAAATCCAGGAGGTGAATATGGAAGACCACATCAGAAAGGATAGTTGTGGACCATTAGATCAAGAGGACGCGTGGCGAAAAATCAGAGCACCACAAAAACTCCATTTCGGAGTTTCGTAGATCGGGAAATCCAAAGGAAAGAGGTTCAAACTCGCGATACACGAGATCACGAAAAGATCTTGACTGTCAGATCACCAAGGATTCTGGACCGTTGATCTAAGCTCCATCTCGGAGCTTCACCTATCATGACTTGGAGTAACGAGAACTTCCATCACAGGAATCGCGAGATGAAAATTCACCATAAGATCTGGACCGTCAATTCACCAAGAATGTGGACCGTCGATCTGAGCTCCATCTCGGAGCTTTGCCTATCGCGACTTGGAGTGATGAGAACCTCCATCTAAGAAATTCCGAGATGCGAATTCACGATGAGATCTGGACCGTTGATCTAAGCTCCATCTCGGAGTCTCGCTTATCACGACTTGGAGTGACGAGAACCTCCATCTAAGGAATTCTGAGATGCAAATTCATGATGAGATATGGACCATCAATACACCAAGATTCTGGACCATTGATCTAAGATCCATCTCGGAGTCTCGCCTATCGCGACTTGGAGTGACGAGAACCTCCATCTAAGGAACAACGAGATGCAAATTCACGATGAGATCTGGACCGTCAATTCATCGAGATCATGGACCGTCGATCAGAGTCAATGAAGCTCATAAGTTTGCAAAAATACCGAAAAGGTGAAATGGATGTATCCTGTGGTCACATCGATGGAAGATGGGGGAAGGATCTAGTGCAGACAAGCTCCTTTTCAGAGTTTCATGGATCGTGACTGGGAGTGTCGAGACACTTGGTCACACGAATGCCAAATTGCCCAATGCCGAAATGCCAAAATGAATGCAAGATCCCATGGAGACAATCCAATGGTGCAGGTGAATTTGAGTATGATCGGAGGGGTAATGTTTCTCTTCACAGTGTAACTGCTAGAAACCATTGATGGTTTCTGCCAGAAGATTCGAAGAGACTTCTGTGTGATCGCCAGAGGAGCTGAAGAGTCTCCAAGATTCTTCCAGTGAATGAAGACTATTCTTAGAGGGGATTGAAATATGGATGATCATTGAAGTTTGTAACTTAAACAGAAAGGATAAGCTCGATTGTGCCATAGAAGATGAGTAGTCTCAACTGCCAGAGAGGCTGAGGAATCTCAGCTGAACACCCAGTGACAATGGATGCGTAGTGGGAACCACTTGAGAAGCTGAAGAGTTGTGATGATCAGGCAGAACACTCGAGATGTGGAGGAGGTCGGCGCGGTGTGAGCATGCACAGGAATTTCACACATTGCATGCACAAGGTGCATAAAAGCTATAAGTACATAGTACAGAGAAGAGATGCGGTTGCGGTTGGGATGAGGGATTCAGGAGGGTAGAAGGAGGAGAGTACAACAACTGAAATGAAGAGAAGAAGTATAGTGGATCAAATGGATATGGGACACAATGCGTAAAGTGTGAATAACATAAAGTGTAGAGGAGTGTGCAGAAGACACTGATGCAGACAAGGCAATGCAGTATAGTAGAACAATGATAAGCCTGGTAAGCCAATGATAAATATTGTATCACTGTGATAAGTTTCATCAGCAAAGATTTATATTTCTGGGTGGTAGGGAGGTGCAAGGGAGGACTGGTGTCCTCAAAGGTTCAAGTGGGAGCTTGAACACAGGGAGTAGGTTCTTCCTTCTAGTGGGTGCTAGAGAAACTAGGGAGTTGGTGCTTCCTTCTAGTTGGTGCTAGAGAAACCAGAGAGTTGATGCTTCCTTCTGGTTGGTGCTAGAGAATCCAGGGAGTTGGTGCTTCCTTCTAGTGGGTGTTAGAGAAAAACAGAGAGTTGGTTCTCTGAGAAAGTTGGATCTTGCAAAATAGAGGTTGTAGCCTCACAATGAGTTGGTGCTCATATGTATAATAATGTAAAGAATGTAAATAATACTTATCATATAAAGAAGAAGAGGTTTTTACCCTGTATGGGTTTCCTCGGGAAAATAACTGTCTCTGTGTTTCTCATATATGTGACTGATGTTGAATGTGCCATTGCTTATTTCCCTGCATTATTGTGATCATCATTGAGTGCCTTGTAAAGAATTTAAAAGAAGCATAATTGTTTAAGCACGGGAACAACTGATTCACCCCCCCTCTCAGTTGTGCAACACCATCATGAATGAAATTCCTTTCTAACTGCCATGGTCTTCCCAACGGAATATGGAATACATCCATGGGAATTATATCAGATATAATTTCATCTCTATATCCATCTATCTTAAATTCAACCAAGCATTGTTTAGTGACTATTACCTGGTGTCCTTTCTGCAACCATGAGACTTTGTATGGCTTCGTATGTGCAGTTGTATCCAGCTCCAATTTCTCCACCATCTCTGTGGATACTAAGTTATCAGTGCTCCCATTGTCGATTATCACCTTGCATACTCTGTCTTTAGTCTTGCAAGTTGTTCTGAAGAGACTATTCCTCTGCACTAGCCTTTCAACTTTTGCCTTTGGTTTCAAGGGAACCTTCCTCAACATCAAGGATCTTCAATCCTCTTCTCCTTCTTCTTCAACATATCTTCTTTGTGCTTTTGAAATGTGAACTTCACCTTCTCCTTATTTATTTTTCTTGGGGAATTCCCAGGACATGTGGCCTGTATTTCCACAGGCAAAACATCTTACTTCTCCTCCTCCTCTTCTTCCTCTTCCTCTAGAAGAAATTCTTCCACCACCCTATCTTCCTTGGGAATTTTCTCCTCTTTTCAAGTGACTGTGTGGTTTTTCAGCCTCATCCTTAGACTTATGTGCCTTGTCATGGGTAACTCCCTTACCTATGGTTGGGGCTGGGCTTTTACCTCTTCCTCTTTAGATTTGTTTTTTGGCCAACTTCTCCTCTGCCTTCAGTGCGAACTGATAAGCATCCTCCACTGTCTTTACCGACATCATGTTGAGCTCATCCTAGATTTCATATCTCAGGCCATTCATATATCTGATAAATTTTTCTTCATATCTCTCTCTTTGTCCAGTTCTTATGTTCAACATATAGAACTCCTCTGTGTACTCCTTAATTGTCATCCCATTCTGTCTTAGGTTTTGTATCTTCCTGAACAGATTAATCTAATAATCCTTGGGCATGAAATTAGCCTTCATCTTGGCTACCATTCTGTCCCAATTTTCTATTTTTTGCTTGCCTTTGCTTCTCCTTTCAGCCTGTAGTTCATCCCACCATAGTGTTTCATGTCCTTTTAGCTTGGTGACATCGTCTTTCACCTTTCTCTCTTCATTGACATATTCATAGTCGAAATGTTTGTCCATGGATGCTATCCAATCGAGAATCTCTCCAACATCTAAATTGCCTTCATACATTGGGACCTCTATATTGGTTCTGCCTCCCAATCTAGAAACTCCTCTCAGCAAGCGTTCTTCGACAACATCCTCTCCTGCATCTTCTTCGGCTTCTACCTCTTCTCTCTCTGCATCACTGATGTCTCCAACATTAGGTGCTCATCTCTGTGTTGCGTCCATCACCTCTAATCTTGCACGAAGTTCTCACATATCCCTTTCTACAGCTCGATTGGGAAAAGGTGCTTTTGATCATCTCCTTGGTGGCATTGTGTTGATTGTCTATCACACATAGAGTACAACTTCGATTTCTTCTATCCCCTCTCCTTTTTCCTACTATTTGCAAGAACAATTCATCTCTGAAACCACTTGATGCAAACCCCCCTTCTCTCCTAAGGGTTGCATGAAATCTCGGTCTAGGATCGATCAAGAAACTGATTCTGATTGACTCTCCAGGTCTCTTCTAGTCCCCAAACCCAATTACATAGGTCCTTTCTCCAAATAAGTAGGTTGTATGAGACCCATGGGCCCTCTCTTGAGCGTTGTTCAAACCTCAACGCTAAATGGGTGCTATCTCTTCTCTGGTTAAGCCTTTCCTTTACGTGACTACGAATGTGAACACTCGCCTGATCAAAAGGCGCGTCACAACTTCGTGTATCAGTTCTTTGCATGTGAGTCACCCCGAAACTCCTAACCTCCAAAATCCCGACAGGAGCCTAACACATGCTAAAACCTCTATTCTCCTTCACCGATGTGACCCTTCGCTATGACCGTGGGCCAATCTCTCGAACGTGTCACAATTTTGCATATTGGGAACCCCCGATATCTTCCTGGGAAAAAAATGGTCCATATCTCTCCTTGATCCGATGACTCAGATCAAATCACGAACTTAGATTTCGCATGTTCCTAGAACTCCTACTTTCGATTTCCTGAGTTGCGAACTCTCGACAAGACTAGATCTACGGTTCAACTCCCTCCTCCAATCAAATCTATATTTCATGATTTGAGAGTTTTTATAACTTTGACTTTGACTTATCTGAGTCACGAGTCAGCGAAACGTTGATCTCTCACCACATTTCCCCCTTGATGGATAGTTTCGATGATTTCAGAATTTCGTAACCCTGCTCCTCCTGCGTAGTTTCAAAGCTTATCATTAATGAAATTTACCTTGATCAGTCGGCTATGATTCTTTTGCACTCAGACCAAACGACTGATATATTTACCCCTTTGTGCTTTCTCCTCATTGTCTGGACGCTGATCGGATGGTCCATATATTTCTCTCTGAGATTACGCTTTCTTCAAACTTAGAATATTTTCGAAGGATTCAAAGGCTTTGACCTTTGTCCTTCTTGCGAGTCCATTTATTGGATCTCTTTAACACTTATGAAAAGTGTTATTCCTCCTGAGCTTGGTCTTGTGAGGAGGACTTTGACTTCCCATGCACTCCTTGCATTCCAGGGATTTCGATAACTCAGATCCAAAGGATTTCTTGAAGATAAATTCCTCTCTCCCTCCTGGCATTCTCCTTTTTTGGTTCATCGACTTCTTACAAAGTCCCTTCGACGCTTAGTCAAATATCGAATCTGTGCACTCCTTACATGAGATCTTTCCACAAGGTTCAAATTCTTGCAGACGACTATGCATGCCCTACACCAGTCTCTTTGCACTCCTTGCAAAGGGAAAGTTTCGTGCTATCTCTTCTGATCTTCGAAACCGAAATAGATTTCTTCAACGCACTCCTTGCGTTTTGTGTGCATCCCTTGCACCGCTCGACAAAATATAAACAATTGAAACTTATCCTAACATTCATAGTTCCATCTACTCATAATGAAATTCATTCATTCATTCATGAAAACACAATAAAAGAGAATTGGAAAACAATGACCACACCATGCATTGGGTCAATTTTCCTTTGTTATATTCGTAAGTGAAAATGGCTACAACTGTAATAAAAAACCAAAAACTGGAAAACTCAGAAATCTCCTACTAACTTGCAACTAGCCTCATTTGGGCGTACATAACTTCTATTTATCTCGGAGGGCTCTTAGGGTTCCCCTTGACTACCTGTCTACATCAAAACCTAACCTATGACTATCTTAGTCCAGTCACATTCCAAAGCTGGAGTGGAAACTCCCACTTTTCTCATGATCACTCAAGCATGCCTCGAATATTTTTTCGACGCTGAGTTAAGGCATACTTTAAAATATCTGCTGCAACTACTAGCGCTAAGATTCAATACAGAATCCCAAACACTGATAGGACCTTCTCCACGTGCTTTCTAGCGATGCTCCTGCATCAATTATTTTATCAACTTTATTCACATTGTAGAATAAGACCTAATAATAGGTCGATGCAGTAACACTGACAAAATACACATCACACTTAGGATCATAGGTTAGATCTATAACATTCAACATAAATAAAGCACTAAGCATTCATAGATCTATCTATCATACATAAAAATCAATGCACTAAGAAGATTCACAACATAAACATCATAGCACAAATTAAACCATCAACACATGATATACGTGGTTCACACTAGTGTGGGGCTAGGTCCACCAACTACTTCTTCTTCTTTATTAGGCTTCAATATTTTACATTCTTTTGCTCCTGTGCACTAAGCCATAGAACCAAGCTTTGAACCAGACAAGTGATATGCACACTAAGCACCAGATCCACCTTTCCAAAATCAGGTCAAGGCACAAAGCCAACTCCTCTATCAAGTACAAAGCCTTACATACACATTATGTTGGACTAATCAACCCTTAACTACTTGCACTTAGTCTTTTAGGCTATCGACTCTTCCCTTTCTACATTACATTCTTACTTATTTATACTTTTACATTTACAAAAAGGTCTAATCATGGGTAAACCCATGGGACGACATCCCATAACCCGTTACAAAACCCTAAGAACCCCATGTTGGGTCCACAAAGCCCACCAAATAAGTGAGATCCATGATCTCATCTCCGCCTGGGCGCTCCTTCCTCGATCACTACGTCGAAGTCCAAAAAGTGGTCAAACCTGACCAAGATTTCCTCAAAACTTGGTCGAGGGCCAATAATTATTCATGGGGCTTGTTGAATACTATAGGAAATTAATACAAGTATTCTCCAATATTTATCATCTCGTTACATCTTTACAAAAGAAAGGAAATATATTTAAATAGATAAAAAAGTTTGAATAATATTCTATCTATTGAAGGAATTTCTTACTAGTGCATCCATTATGAAGATTACTGATCCAAATGAAGATCTTGTAGTGTATACATATGCATAGAAAGAGGTATTTGGTGGAGACCTTAATTAGAATGGACATGTGATTTGCAATGAATCCAAAAATCTTAAGGAGCATGAGGAGTGTTCAACAAAATAGGGTATTCTAACACAGGATGAACACATTCGGTAACCACTCACACAACCATATCAAACATCAACACATCGATGTTTTTATGTGGTTAAAACTCTCAAAGAGGAAAATAGTCCACATCCCCAGCCAAAATGGCCACTTGAGGCAATATATTAATCCCAAAAAAAAATTACAAGAGAGTTTCTCACAATCGATTGAAACAACAAATGACCCTCCATTCTCTTTAAATAGAGATCTTGTACCAATCAGGGGTTAAGACATAGATCAATGTAGAAATTAATATCAAAGTGGATATGAACACATTAATATTAACTAACTCATAAGTTTTTAAATATCTTGGCATCCCCCCTTAATAACAACTTGGGATAGGATTAAAGGATTTACAAAGGAAACATAGTAGGAGAAGGAAGAGGCATTAGAGCATATCCCCCTGTAATGACAACTTCTTGAACTCCTACCATATATTGAAGTTTGGGAAACTTCACTTCTATAAGAGACTTTGGGAAAATGTATGAAACTTGGTATTCTATAGGGAAAAATAGAACTTCAATAACTTGAACATGAATGATATTTCTAATGAAGTGCATGTGTATCTCGATGTGTTTGTCATGCTGATGTTGAACTAGATATTTGGAGATATTGATGGAAATTTTATCGTTGCACTCGAGGGTGTTCAGACTTTGCTATTGGAATAAAAAATATGAAAGGATTTGTTGAAGCCAAAAGGATTCTTGACTTGCATTAGCCTCTACTTAGTACTCTACTTCTATTGAAGAAAGAGAAATATCATGTTGTTTCTTACAAGCCCAAGTGACAGGTCTCGAACCAAGGTTGAAAAAATAACCTACAATATATATTTGATCAATAGGGTCATCATCCCAATCTGAATCAACAAAACCAACCAATGAAGGAGTCCCCTTTGAACTATAATGTATCCTAAACTCAATTGTACCCCAAACATACAGAAGCATCCTTTTTGTTTCTTTCCAATGGATTCCATGAGGTGTTTGGATATACGTAGAAACAAAACCAACAACAAAGGAAATATGAGGATACGTATGAGTCAAATATAAGAGGCTATTGATTAACTGATGGTACAAAGTGGCATCACCTTCAGGAGTAGTACAAGTGGAAGTAAGTTTGACTCCAAAATAGAAGGGAGAAGGGGTTGGTTTAGAATCTTCCCTATGAAAGAGACGAAGAAGGTTTTTTGGCACATTGGAAGACTCGGGGGTTCAATGCTTAACAACGCACCAACAAAACCCTGACTATTGAACCTTTCGGCAACGCCTGCGAAGAAGGCGAAGTATCACTCGAGGTAGAAGCAGGGGGGGTTACATGATGCAGGTGTCTGTAACCTGGCTGGGACACAAATTTGTGATAAGAGGACTTCGTAGGAAGTGAACATCCATTATTTTATTAACCTCATTAAAACCACATAGCATAAACAAAGACAAATAAGCACAATAACCACAAGTGATTATGCACCCTGAGCACTTGTGAGTTAAATCTAGCATTCATTTACCCTTAATCATATGTAAAATACTTAAGCAACAAAAAATTCATTCATTACACATCATAATCAAAGAACTAAGAAAATGCATAACAAAAAAAACATTGCAGAAAGAAAACCATGAGACACCAGATATATCTGGTTCACCCCAAGGTGGGGCTACATCCACAAACCACTTTTCCTCTTTATTATTCACCAAAATATTACATCGAGTCACTCCTGTGCACTAAGCCACATAGTCAAACTTTGCACAAGACAGGAGATCTGCGCACTAAGCACCAAATCCTCCTTCTTTACCTTCCAAAAATAGGTCAAAGGCATAGAGCCAAGATATCTTATCCCGACACTTAGCACCTTCTATAAAATTATAGTCGAACACAAAGCGTCGACCACATACTTTCCTTCACAGAAACAACTACTCAAACTACTTCTTCTACAATATATTCCTCTTTATTTATAGTTTACAAAATCTTACAATAAGGCCTAAACATGGGGAAAACCCATGGGCTGACATCCCATAAACTCGTTACAAAACCCTAGAGGACTTGTTACTGGGTCCACATAACCCTCAAAATAGGTGAGATCCATGATCTCATCTCCGTGAGATCCGCTATCTCAGCTCCGCCTAGGCGCTCCTACTTAGACCAGCATGTCAGAGTCAAAAAGTGGGCCAAAATTGATCAAATTTTCCCCAAAACTTGGTTGAGGGCCAATAGGCCCCCAACACTCACTTGTGACTCACCCTACATCACTCAAGTCCAGATAATGCTACTTCAAAAGACTCAATCTTAACTCGAGCTTCCTCGACTTGCTACCTCGCATGAGCCTCCTGCTCAACGAGATCCTGGACTGTCTTCTCTGTAACAGGCCCTTCCAGGAACTGTTCTACTGCTGCAACTACTTAACCTAATTGTGAACCTTGGCTATCGATCTCCTCGAACACCTTTCAAGCTTCATCCTACACAGGTTGTAAATTCTGTGTTACTTCCATCACCTTACCCTGGAGGGCAGTGATAGGATATTGTACTGTGCACTGCTCCTAGGATATCTTAATCCTTTCCACTGCTGTGAGAATATTCATCTATGCCTATAATAAAAATGTTTGTTGTTGTGCCTCCCGTAAATGAGCTTCTAGCTTCTTTAAATCTGGATCCTCGGCAAGGCATTCATAAATCTGGGTGCTTCTGTCACTTAATTGTTTACATGGCGAGGCAGGGGATTTTATACTTGCTACTGTGTTTCTAGCAGACTCCTCCCTCTGGTGACGCACCTCTTGCGGGATGCTCGACACTGTTTGGGCCTCCAGTTCAGCTATCCTATCCTAAAAATATTGGAGGGTCTTTACGAGGTTCACTTCTTGAGATTTGACAGTCTATTTCTCCTCTTGTACCAAGCCTGAGACAGAGTGACACGCTTTTCCTACTGCTTATTTGACCATGTCTTTCTCTATGAGAAAATTCTCTTTTTCCTTCTTTAGTTGGGCTTCACCAACTTTCTTTTCCTCCCGAAGCTTCACCTGAAGCTCTGCTTTCTTGCTTTCATAGGTAGCTACACTGCCCTAGTCATAAATGTACTAGTACTTTGTCTTTCTCTTTTTACAAGGCTTCTATAGACTTCTCCTTCTCTTCCTGAGCTTTATGGAACTGAGATTTTGTTGCATCAACAAGCCTTCTCAGCCGGGCTTCTCTTTCAGCGGTCATTTCTCTCTTTTCCCTTATGTATGCCTTCAAACCTGCCTCCAAAACTTTGACCTATTCTAGAGGTACTTGTTTAAGGTTAACCTCAACATCCAAGTTGGGGATATCCTGTACTGCTACGGGGGTGGGAAAATTGATGCTATACTGGTGGAGAGTGATCCAAATCCCTGGTTCACCCTATAGAGTTGGTTCGTCCTCCAAGTATGCGATCTGTTATAAGGAAGGCACAAATGGTGCAATAGGCACTGTACGAACCAAGTGAACAGTTTGTTGCACTTCATTCAACTCTCTTTCAATATTTTCATATAACTCCACCTGTTTCTCTTCATATCTCTACAACATGTCTTCAGAGGTTTCCTCCATATCTCCATGGACCATACTAATGTCATCATGAGTGAGAGTGGCTTCCAACTATGGCTTATTGGCACACATTTTATTCCTTGCTGAAGGTTTCTTCGAAGTAACTTTCCTCTTTTGTGGTGTCACTATCCCAACAGAGGGATATTTAGGTGGTGGGGTGCTAGCTCCTATGACTAGTGATGGAGGGAGGTCAACTATAGATTTGCCTCCTCCTTCCTCTTCATCCTCTTCATCACTCGCTATGTCCTGGAATTCAACCTTCTTTTTGCGTTCCCTCTTCTTCTTCATCCCACTGGACTGTCTGACATGTTCAAATTGCATAACCATCGAGCTTCCTATAATATCAGTGTCAGATAACTCTGAATCGACGACATGTACAAGAAATTATTTTGGCCGTTCGTTTATAATCTATTCCATATCTTCATCTGTGAGATTATAGTATGACTGCAATTCTTCTTGGTGCTCATCTCTTCACATAGTGATGTAAATGAAGTTGGGATCAACACATAACTTCGCTATGGGTCGGTATTGATGCAGGGTATGTAGTGTCATATGAGGGAATTCTTTAATGGCGACTTTCAACTGTTGATAATATATGTGAAACACAACATTAGACTGCCACTACTTCGTCATGTCGTTGGTATACCATAGGGTGGAAAACCAAGTGGCCAGGGGCTTTGTAGGTTCAATATTTGGGAAAGTAGCTCCTTGAGGCATCTACCAAGACACAAATGCAATCAATATGATCAATTAACTGTAGTGAAACTCATATCCTAAGTCCTGAGCTTCACGACAATATTTTTCTAACTCGTTGATGAGGTAATTCACCCAGTTCATCTGCATGCCCTCCACACACTTTCCTGCGAGGTCCACCACGAACCCGGTGACCTATGTGGGGCGTTTCTTCCTCACTAGATTTCTAGCTAAGAGTTGACAAGCAAGGTGCACTATGCCATCCTGTATGGAGGCTACCTTGTAACCTCTCTTCCCCTTTTCTACCTCTCGATAGGATTCTTTGATGTGTTGTGCTAAAGAATGGTCTGAGGTCTTCCTTGGGTAGAACTATTGTGGGTCGAGACCCTTCAAACTTAAACCTGTGATCCGATGGATCAACACCAAATCCACAATAATTATTCTGTCGAGCCATAGATATACACCATCATAGCACGACAGAAGGATTTTAACGTAAGCGTTAACCTCCTGGTGGCGGACAAAATGCAGAATATTCATTACATTTAATATGGTTGATTGCGTCGCCCGCAGGGGTGTAGACCGATTGGAAAGTGCCATGTAAATGGAAGGAAATATGTAAAAAGAGGTCTCAAGGTTGATTCTCACCTTTATTTACTCGGAGGGCGTGCTTGCAGTCTATGCGTTCCTATCTAGGGGTTATAAGGCAGCCGACAGGATTCAACCATGTGTCACGCGAGTACGATACTATTGTTGTTACCGATTCCCCTAGTTACAATATATATATATATATATATGTGTGTGTGTGTGTGGTTTATTGTGCCAACCCCTTGATCCATGGATGTGAGACGAGGTGAGGTTTCTTTCTGGTTGTCTTCGTTAAGTAACGGTGAGGATCTAGCATGGTGTATTTCTTTCGGTCTCCTAAGTTGAAGTCACTGTGCTGCAACAACGAGATGTGCCCTAACTGACTTCCTACTATGCGAATTCCTTTCGAAATGTATACAGTGAACACGAAGTACTCAAAATCATGGGGGATAATATCACGGTTAACAACACCGGATAAAGGCGAAATATACTCAGGAAGGATCGACGATATTTGCTTCACGTTAGCCAGACTACTGCAATGATTGCTTCTTTGTTCAATTACGAGGTTCATGCAAGTTGAATGACTTTCGGCCGAAGGGGAAGATTGCAGTCCCTTAGTCGACGATTCTTGAATACCTTCAGATACAAGTTTGTCGGCCATGAGTTTCCTAAGAACTTCCTTGATAGACTTCTCCAAGTCGTTGGGTTCGCCCGACATTCTAGCTTTTAACAGACAATGAATAGACAAACAAATAGGCAAGGTATACTTTTAGATAACGAGAGGCATCACAGTTCGACACTTGGAAAATTCTCGACTTATCTCAGTCAGTCATGGGTAGAAAAAAGTGGTCCCAGGGCCACGTCGACGAGTTAAGTAAGCGAGACGGCGTAACATATCTTCCAATGGACAGGAAAATGCTTCCATTAATGTAGATCTCGCTATTATAGTGCAGTTTCAATGTCCAAAAGAAGTTTATAAACCCATAAGTTCATTTCCTAACCGTTCTAGAGCATCATTATAATGGTTGGGGCACCTCAAACGGTCATATAATCTCGCCAAGGCAAAGTCCAAATCTGCATGGACCTACTATTCCAACAAGGTTCAAATCTTGCGAACCGGCCTACTGTGAGGTTCTGGTCTGCGAAATCTTCCATCTGGTTTACTTAACTTCTTGTAGCTTTTCCAACTTAGCCTTCTTTTTATTGAGCTTTCTTGCCTTATTTGCTGTTATCTGAGTCTCTTTAACTGTTTCTGGAATCCTCTTTTCATTTTTATTCTTAACTTCCCCTAGCATAGTGGCTTCACACTTTTGAGGTACCCTCAAAGGTTCTGAAGTTAATATCCATTTTCTTAACACTTCTTGAGTGGGCATACTTCTCTCTTAGGTAGATAGGTCCTTCAATCCTTCTTTCATTCTTTCAACCTTGATAGCTATTTATTTTTCTTTCTGTCCCTCCTGGGTTGTTATTTTTCTCTGTTGCTTCGACTTATCCTCTCGTTCTTCTCTTAGTTGGTCTATTTTCTTAGCTATGAAATCCTTTCATTACTTATTTTTCTTTTCTATATCTTCTTCCTCTTCTTTCCTTATGATATGATCCTTCTCAATCCAAGTCTTACCTAACAAAAGAGGGAAAGGGGTGTTGTACTTAATAAAACTAATAACTTCAAATTATTCTTCAGTCGATGTTCCATGAACAATAATAGGTACAGTAGTTATTCTTCCACATAAAGCTATCATCTTGGACTTAAATAAGCCTATCCTTCCTAAAGAAGGTACCACAATAGGATTTCCCAAAACTTCCCAAGTTTCTTGTCATAATATTCACTTGTGTTTCTTCATCTAATACTATATAGTCTATGTCGAAGTCTTTTATTCTTGCACTTATGCATTGTTTTTCTTTCAGGATTTCTGGTAAACTAACATCTTTATGAACATCGATCATTTCTTTCAATTGTAACAAAATAGTCTAAACTTCCTCTGACCTTTTCTCTTTATGATTTTCTAACATACCCTTAGTCCCTTGACCCTTTTCATAATTTTCTTGTCTTATGTCCCTCCCTTCAACTTTAGCAATAATCCTTGGACAATCCTCTACCTCATGAAAAACAACCTTACAACAAAGACAAATAGGGCTTACCCCAGGGAATTCCTTAGAAATATGTCCTGGCCTTCTACAATTATAACATAAAGTCAATCCTATTTTTCTCTTAAATGTTCCCCAATCTTTTCTGTATTGCGCACTTCCCCTAGGATCATAGTGTTGGAACTGCAATCTGCAAAAAAACTTTCTAGGTTCCTGCATCCACTTATTAGTCCAAAATCTCTTTCTATGCATAAGAATAACATATATTTCTTCGTTTCCATTAAATTTAATCAAATCAACCCTTTCTTTCACTTGCGCCCTAGCCCTTAGACTAGTAAAACGTCTATTAAACATACTTAAATTCATGCTTTTGAAAAATAAAATTTACTTATATTTCTCTTACCAAAGCACAAGGCTCACCTCTTTTAGAATCTTACCTCTTTTCATCAGAACAAATTCCTTCCTTGGAACAAAGCTTCACAAGTCAAGTAGATTACTATGCACTTCAAAAACAAATCTACGCACACAACTTTTCTTTTTTTTTACTTCAGTTCCCAACAATCATAGTTTCAGGTCCCAGCAACAGAACCATTTGTTGGCACAGGGGCATACCCAGGGTTCAACGCTTAACAATGCACCAAAAAAACCCTGACTACCGATCCTTTTGGAAACACCTACGAAGTAGGAAAAGTCTCACCTGAGGTAGAAGCATGGGGGGTTACAGGATGCACGTTTTTGTAACCAGGTTGGGACATGAATCTGTGATAAGCGCATTTTGCAGAATATTTTTTTAATGCTTAGGAAGTGAACATGCATTAGTTTATTAACCTCATTAACACCGCAGAGCATAAAAAAAGATAGATAACCGCAGTAAACACAAGTGATTATGCACCCTGATCACTTATCACTTCGCACTGTGAGTTAAATCTAACATTCATTTATCCTTAATCATAAGTAAAATAATTAAGCAACAAAACATTCATTCATTACACACCATAATCAAAGCGCTAAGTAAATTCATAACAAAAATAACATTGCACAAAGAAAACCATGAGACAACATATATATGTGGTTCACCCTAGGGTGGGGCTACATTCACAAACTGCTTCGCCTCTTTATTATTCACCAAAATCTTACATCCAGTCACTCCTGTGCACTAAGCCATAGAGTAAAAGTTTGCACAAGACATGAGATATACACAATAAGCACCAGATCCTCCTTCTTTACCTTCCAAAAATAGGTCAAAGGCACAGAGCCAAGATCTCTTATCACGACACTTAGCACCTTCTATAAAATCATGGTCAAGCACAAATCCTTGACCACATACATTCCTTCTCAAAAATCACTACTCGAACTACCTCTTCTACAATACATTCCTCTTTATTTATAGTTTACAAAATCTTACAATAAGACCTAAAAATGGGGAAAACCCATGGGTCGACATCCCATAAACCCATTACAAAACCCTAGAGGACCCCTTACTGGGCCCACATAACCCTCAAAATAGGTGAGATCCGCGATATTAGATCTGCGATATCAACTCCACCTAGGCACTCCTACTTCAACCAACGTTTTGAAGTCCAAAACTGGGCCAAAACTGATCAAAGTTTCCCCAAAATTTGGTCGAGGTCCAACAAGGTTACAAGACTACTTAGACTGGGAAAGGAAAATTCCTTGGTTTGCAATACTTGGAGGCCGAGTAAATAATGCAAATAGCCTAAGTCTATCATTTCAAATTTCTTTTTAAGGATGGATTTCACATGGGTTAAAAGTTTATGATCACTACTAGTGAGGATAACGTCATCAACATAAAGAACAAGTATTATGATATGGCTTCCTACTTTCTTGGTATAAAAATTAGGGTGAGAATGACATATAGAAACGTTAGTGTCAAGAAGAAAGTTATCAATTTTGTCATACTAAGCTCGAGGATCTTTCTTAAGACCATAAAGAGATTTATTAAGGTGAAAAATAAGGTTGGATTCATTCTAGACATATCTCATAGGTTGTTCCATGTAGATTTATTCTTGCAAATCCCCATGTAAGAAGGAAGATTTAACATTTGTCTGATGGAATTCCCATTTATGAGAGGCAGGAAGGGCTAGAAAAAGGTGGATAGAATTCATTTTGGATATGAGGGAAAATGTTTCATTTTAGTAAATTCCTTCAACTTGAGAGAATCCTTTGGAAATATTGATTTGTTTCCCTGACACCTATCAACTAAGTTATTGCAGTAAATATATGAACCTATGTTTCTTCCAAATGGAGACCAATCTTTTTTCAAATTTGGAAAGTGCCAAATACCCTCCACCTGTTGATCATGAAGACCCAACAAGTTTCCAATCATCTTAAGTATTGTATTTCTTCATCATGAAAGGATAATAGATATGCATTATCTTTTGAACAAAAGAGAATAAAAGAAAACATACTAAATAAGGAAATTTCTCATGTATATCTTCTCACTAAATAACCCTATGTCTATTCAACACTTCACGAAATCTAAAACAAAGGTCATATGTCCAAGATATGTTAATTTCCTCACTCATATCTATTTACCTCACTCATATCTATATTTCTATCCCATACTTAGTCATTTTCCTTAATCCCCATGCTCTTTTACTTAGTCATTTTCTTCACCTTCCATATTTAACTATTTCCACATTTAACCCTTGCCATACTTAACCTTTTCCATTTCCATTTTCATTTTCATTTTCATATTCATATGACATTTTCCATTTTCCATTTTTCTTTTTCCTTTTTTACATATTTCATTTCCTTTATCCATTATACTTTTCCATATTTCCATTTTCCTTTTTCCATTTCCATTTTTCCATATTTCATATTTCATTTCCATAATTCTATTACTTGCCTCCCCAACACTTCGTAATTTTTCATGACTTACCACATTTTACTCTTTTTACACCAAGTCTTCTATTGCAGATGTTGCATGACTTATTTTACTCACTTTACACTTCTCATAACTCCACCAACCTTTCTTATAATTTTTAATAGTATTTCATTTAAATATTATTTCCTATCCTAAGTTTACTTCTCTTTATTTTGGGACACACCTCCCAATGACACATGAAAGTGAAAATCTATTATACGTGGACACATGGTAGTGAAGTGGATCTACCCTCGGGTGACACATGGACGGATAGAGATGACTGGACAATGACTTGGCATGATGACTGGGTGATGATGTGGTAGTGAAAATATACTATGTGCACAAGTTATGCAAAATTCTATGGGTCACTATACTTAATTCACAAATAACATAGAGATAAAATTTCTTTATAAATATTTCATAAGAACCCTCCCACAATTAATGTGGGACAAATAACGTTAAAATTTCAAATTAAAGGCCCAAATTTCACGAGGATAGATCAACAGTGGCTGAGTCTCCATGTTCTGAATCTCATAACTTTTGATCCCAATGTCCAATTTCAGAAAATGAGAGATAGTTGGAAAGGTAAAGAGATGAAGAACAAATTGGAAGTGGTTTCAATGGATGAAATAGCAAATATCAGGACCTAAAAATTAAATTACAGTCATAACTATTTTTGGACTTGGAAACAAATGATTTTTAGAAAATGATTTATTTAAGGAAATTCCTGAGCTTCTAAAGTGGGTCCCAATTGATGCAAAACATATCTAATCTCACATTTACAGAGAGGAAAAATAAAACTATAACAATAACTAAAAACAAGTTTCACGAAGCTGAAGAGAAGACTATAAAAGAATATGTAAAAGGCATTCAAAGGGTTCATAATTTCCATCATAGTAAGTCAAGAAGCCACTTTGTTTTTCTATCATCTAGATTTCTTTCTTAGTTAGTAGTCATTTTTCCTTTATTGTTTCAGGATTTGTGAAAACCTAAGGTTGACTTCTGATGGTATCCTTTTGTATTCCAGGTCTATCTTTCATTTCATGGTCTGTGGGAGCCTAATCCCAGTCCTCTTTGAAGGGAAAATGCAATTTACTTTTTATGAACTCTCAAATATTATTAGTTTTATTTATTAAAGACATACATTATTTTTTGAGGTTCCCAAAGAACTAGTTCGGGACATAACATTGTTGATCTATTAGACTTTAATTTTAAGCATGAGATTTCATATCCATGTCTATCAAAACATTTATTGCATCTAATGAAATGATCATTTAGAGTTTTCTGCCATATGTGGTCCATATTTTCCTTTCCTTTGCTAAATATTGTGTCTTACTTTGATGAATGCTATGATGGAAATTCCATCCTATGATAATGCATAGTTTGTTGGTTTATAAATCTTTCAACATAGTAAACACATTTTCTTCTTGTAAGATACCTGGTCTTTCTCATGTATTCTTAACATGTGAATATTTGTTTCAATAATAATCCTGGTCCTCTCTCAACCCTGTTTTAAATTCTTGTATATTAATTAAATATAGAGGAGTACCACCTCTTTAAAAAAACAATGGGATTTTACCTCATGATATTATCTTAAATACCATAAAACAATATTTTAGATCAATAAGAAGCTAACCAGGTGTTGATAACAAATTTGGTCACCTTGATTTTCCGCTCTTTGGAGTAATAAAAAAAAATGATATTAGAAGAAATAAATTTTGAATGATCATCAATTCATGGCATATCCCTTAGTCTTAACTTCATCACACATTTTGTGGATTCAAAATATGAGTACGGATGCTCAAGATATCCATTATTTTGTCTTAAAATAGAACTTCTTCTATGCACAACATAGTTGGTTTCTCTCTCGGCACTAAGTTTCCTCTCTTATACTTAATCTCATTCTTGGTACTAATTCTTGGTACTTAGTCTTTGAATACTTTCTAGTCTCACTTATCCATACTTAACATGAGAAGATAAGGGGATTACTAAGTCTCGGTTCTTTCATTCTCGCATAATCATTTACTTCTCATTCACTCTACCATACTTAGTATTATTTCTTATTTCCATATTTCGCCATTCATCTCCCCCACAATATCCCAATCCCCTTTTCCTCACTTCACACCCCTTACACCCGTCAGACCGATCCATTATCTTTACGTAGTTTATTCCCCATATCCTATTCCCCCTCTTTTCAATCCATCCACCCCCTACACCCATATGAATGATCCATTCTCTTTACTCAGTTTATTCCCCATATCCCCTTCCCCCTATCTTCACTCCACTCCACCCGATACACCCATTCGATCGATCCATTATCTTTACTTAGTTCATTCCCATATCCCCTTCCCCCTCTCTACACTCCCTCTCTCCTCCCAAAGCCAATCCCCTCTCCCGTCCTTATCCCTCCATACCCTTCACCCCTACAAACCCATGACGCCATGAAAATCCAACCCCATGACATTCCATTGAATCACCATACCTCCTCTCTCCTCTTGTCCATATCCATACTCTCCAAACTTACCTCTTTTCCTAAGTTTTATTCCACATTTCACAGTGAGACACATGGAACCTTATCCACCCCATCCAATTGAGACATGTGGAAACCAATCATATCAATACATCTGGAAACCAAGCATATGAAGAAATGAGCTTGATATTTTTGGAGTATTCCCATCAAATTATTTTTAGTTTTGAATGTAAAACTCATTTAAATTACTTTGAAATGATTAACACCATTTCATTCTTTTTCTTGCGAGAAGATATGGTTGCATCTTCTGTTTTCATGTGTTTCATAGGGTTGTAATAATGAAGATGAGAACACTTTATTTTGATATTGAAAAATTCCTTTATCTTTTTATTGTCAAAGAGATACTTGGTCCATTTCTAAGAAAATGTTGTATTCAAA
>ML776702.1:987185-1004337 GCA_009831015.1 Picea engelmannii
GTTAAAACTCTCAAAGAGGAAAATAGTCCACATCCCCAGCCAAAATGGCCACTTGAGGCAATATATTAATCCCAAAAAAAAATTACAAGAGAGTTTCTCACAATCGATTGAAACAACAAATGACCCTCCATTCTCTTTAAATAGAGATCTTGTACCAATCAGGGGTTAAGACATAGATCAATGTAGAAATTAATATCAAAGTGGATATGAACACATTAATATTAACTAACTCATAAGTTTTTAAATATCTTGGCATCCCCCCTTAATAACAACTTGGGATAGGATTAAAGGATTTACAAAGGAAACATAGTAGGAGAAGGAAGAGGCATTAGAGCATATCCCCCTGTAATGACAACTTCTTGAACTCCTACCATATATTGAAGTTTGGGAAACTTCACTTCTATAAGAGACTTTGGGAAAATGTATGAAACTTGGTATTCTATAGGGAAAAATAGAACTTCAATAACTTGAACATGAATGATATTTCTAATGAAGTGCATGTGTATCTCGATGTGTTTGTCATGCTGATGTTGAACTAGATATTTGGAGATATTGATGGAAATTTTATCGTTGCACTCGAGGGTGTTCAGACTTTGCTATTGGAATAAAAAATATGAAAGGATTTGTTGAAGCCAAAAGGATTCTTGACTTGCATTAGCCTCTACTTAGTACTCTACTTCTATTGAAGAAAGAGAAATATCATGTTGTTTCTTACAAGCCCAAGTGACAGGTCTCGAACCAAGGTTGAAAAAATAACCTACAATATATATTTGATCAATAGGGTCATCATCCCAATCTGAATCAACAAAACCAACCAATGAAGGAGTCCCCTTTGAACTATAATGTATCCTAAACTCAATTGTACCCCAAACATACAGAAGCATCCTTTTTGTTTCTTTCCAATGGATTCCATGAGGTGTTTGGATATACGTAGAAACAAAACCAACAACAAAGGAAATATGAGGATACGTATGAGTCAAATATAAGAGGCTATTGATTAACTGATGGTACAAAGTGGCATCACCTTCAGGAGTAGTACAAGTGGAAGTAAGTTTGACTCCAAAATAGAAGGGAGAAGGGGTTGGTTTAGAATCTTCCCTATGAAAGAGACGAAGAAGGTTTTTTGGCACATTGGAAGACTCGGGGGTTCAATGCTTAACAACGCACCAACAAAACCCTGACTATTGAACCTTTCGGCAACGCCTGCGAAGAAGGCGAAGTATCACTCGAGGTAGAAGCAGGGGGGGTTACATGATGCAGGTGTCTGTAACCTGGCTGGGACACAAATTTGTGATAAGAGGACTTCGTAGGAAGTGAACATCCATTATTTTATTAACCTCATTAAAACCACATAGCATAAACAAAGACAAATAAGCACAATAACCACAAGTGATTATGCACCCTGAGCACTTGTGAGTTAAATCTAGCATTCATTTACCCTTAATCATATGTAAAATACTTAAGCAACAAAAAATTCATTCATTACACATCATAATCAAAGAACTAAGAAAATGCATAACAAAAAAAACATTGCAGAAAGAAAACCATGAGACACCAGATATATCTGGTTCACCCCAAGGTGGGGCTACATCCACAAACCACTTTTCCTCTTTATTATTCACCAAAATATTACATCGAGTCACTCCTGTGCACTAAGCCACATAGTCAAACTTTGCACAAGACAGGAGATCTGCGCACTAAGCACCAAATCCTCCTTCTTTACCTTCCAAAAATAGGTCAAAGGCATAGAGCCAAGATATCTTATCCCGACACTTAGCACCTTCTATAAAATTATAGTCGAACACAAAGCGTCGACCACATACTTTCCTTCACAGAAACAACTACTCAAACTACTTCTTCTACAATATATTCCTCTTTATTTATAGTTTACAAAATCTTACAATAAGGCCTAAACATGGGGAAAACCCATGGGCTGACATCCCATAAACTCGTTACAAAACCCTAGAGGACTTGTTACTGGGTCCACATAACCCTCAAAATAGGTGAGATCCATGATCTCATCTCCGTGAGATCCGCTATCTCAGCTCCGCCTAGGCGCTCCTACTTAGACCAGCATGTCAGAGTCAAAAAGTGGGCCAAAATTGATCAAATTTTCCCCAAAACTTGGTTGAGGGCCAATAGGCCCCCAACACTCACTTGTGACTCACCCTACATCACTCAAGTCCAGATAATGCTACTTCAAAAGACTCAATCTTAACTCGAGCTTCCTCGACTTGCTACCTCGCATGAGCCTCCTGCTCAACGAGATCCTGGACTGTCTTCTCTGTAACAGGCCCTTCCAGGAACTGTTCTACTGCTGCAACTACTTAACCTAATTGTGAACCTTGGCTATCGATCTCCTCGAACACCTTTCAAGCTTCATCCTACACAGGTTGTAAATTCTGTGTTACTTCCATCACCTTACCCTGGAGGGCAGTGATAGGATATTGTACTGTGCACTGCTCCTAGGATATCTTAATCCTTTCCACTGCTGTGAGAATATTCATCTATGCCTATAATAAAAATGTTTGTTGTTGTGCCTCCCGTAAATGAGCTTCTAGCTTCTTTAAATCTGGATCCTCGGCAAGGCATTCATAAATCTGGGTGCTTCTGTCACTTAATTGTTTACATGGCGAGGCAGGGGATTTTATACTTGCTACTGTGTTTCTAGCAGACTCCTCCCTCTGGTGACGCACCTCTTGCGGGATGCTCGACACTGTTTGGGCCTCCAGTTCAGCTATCCTATCCTAAAAATATTGGAGGGTCTTTACGAGGTTCACTTCTTGAGATTTGACAGTCTATTTCTCCTCTTGTACCAAGCCTGAGACAGAGTGACACGCTTTTCCTACTGCTTATTTGACCATGTCTTTCTCTATGAGAAAATTCTCTTTTTCCTTCTTTAGTTGGGCTTCACCAACTTTCTTTTCCTCCCGAAGCTTCACCTGAAGCTCTGCTTTCTTGCTTTCATAGGTAGCTACACTGCCCTAGTCATAAATGTACTAGTACTTTGTCTTTCTCTTTTTACAAGGCTTCTATAGACTTCTCCTTCTCTTCCTGAGCTTTATGGAACTGAGATTTTGTTGCATCAACAAGCCTTCTCAGCCGGGCTTCTCTTTCAGCGGTCATTTCTCTCTTTTCCCTTATGTATGCCTTCAAACCTGCCTCCAAAACTTTGACCTATTCTAGAGGTACTTGTTTAAGGTTAACCTCAACATCCAAGTTGGGGATATCCTGTACTGCTACGGGGGTGGGAAAATTGATGCTATACTGGTGGAGAGTGATCCAAATCCCTGGTTCACCCTATAGAGTTGGTTCGTCCTCCAAGTATGCGATCTGTTATAAGGAAGGCACAAATGGTGCAATAGGCACTGTACGAACCAAGTGAACAGTTTGTTGCACTTCATTCAACTCTCTTTCAATATTTTCATATAACTCCACCTGTTTCTCTTCATATCTCTACAACATGTCTTCAGAGGTTTCCTCCATATCTCCATGGACCATACTAATGTCATCATGAGTGAGAGTGGCTTCCAACTATGGCTTATTGGCACACATTTTATTCCTTGCTGAAGGTTTCTTCGAAGTAACTTTCCTCTTTTGTGGTGTCACTATCCCAACAGAGGGATATTTAGGTGGTGGGGTGCTAGCTCCTATGACTAGTGATGGAGGGAGGTCAACTATAGATTTGCCTCCTCCTTCCTCTTCATCCTCTTCATCACTCGCTATGTCCTGGAATTCAACCTTCTTTTTGCGTTCCCTCTTCTTCTTCATCCCACTGGACTGTCTGACATGTTCAAATTGCATAACCATCGAGCTTCCTATAATATCAGTGTCAGATAACTCTGAATCGACGACATGTACAAGAAATTATTTTGGCCGTTCGTTTATAATCTATTCCATATCTTCATCTGTGAGATTATAGTATGACTGCAATTCTTCTTGGTGCTCATCTCTTCACATAGTGATGTAAATGAAGTTGGGATCAACACATAACTTCGCTATGGGTCGGTATTGATGCAGGGTATGTAGTGTCATATGAGGGAATTCTTTAATGGCGACTTTCAACTGTTGATAATATATGTGAAACACAACATTAGACTGCCACTACTTCGTCATGTCGTTGGTATACCATAGGGTGGAAAACCAAGTGGCCAGGGGCTTTGTAGGTTCAATATTTGGGAAAGTAGCTCCTTGAGGCATCTACCAAGACACAAATGCAATCAATATGATCAATTAACTGTAGTGAAACTCATATCCTAAGTCCTGAGCTTCACGACAATATTTTTCTAACTCGTTGATGAGGTAATTCACCCAGTTCATCTGCATGCCCTCCACACACTTTCCTGCGAGGTCCACCACGAACCCGGTGACCTATGTGGGGCGTTTCTTCCTCACTAGATTTCTAGCTAAGAGTTGACAAGCAAGGTGCACTATGCCATCCTGTATGGAGGCTACCTTGTAACCTCTCTTCCCCTTTTCTACCTCTCGATAGGATTCTTTGATGTGTTGTGCTAAAGAATGGTCTGAGGTCTTCCTTGGGTAGAACTATTGTGGGTCGAGACCCTTCAAACTTAAACCTGTGATCCGATGGATCAACACCAAATCCACAATAATTATTCTGTCGAGCCATAGATATACACCATCATAGCACGACAGAAGGATTTTAACGTAAGCGTTAACCTCCTGGTGGCGGACAAAATGCAGAATATTCATTACATTTAATATGGTTGATTGCGTCGCCCGCAGGGGTGTAGACCGATTGGAAAGTGCCATGTAAATGGAAGGAAATATGTAAAAAGAGGTCTCAAGGTTGATTCTCACCTTTATTTACTCGGAGGGCGTGCTTGCAGTCTATGCGTTCCTATCTAGGGGTTATAAGGCAGCCGACAGGATTCAACCATGTGTCACGCGAGTACGATACTATTGTTGTTACCGATTCCCCTAGTTACAATATATATATATATATATATGTGTGTGTGTGTGTGGTTTATTGTGCCAACCCCTTGATCCATGGATGTGAGACGAGGTGAGGTTTCTTTCTGGTTGTCTTCGTTAAGTAACGGTGAGGATCTAGCATGGTGTATTTCTTTCGGTCTCCTAAGTTGAAGTCACTGTGCTGCAACAACGAGATGTGCCCTAACTGACTTCCTACTATGCGAATTCCTTTCGAAATGTATACAGTGAACACGAAGTACTCAAAATCATGGGGGATAATATCACGGTTAACAACACCGGATAAAGGCGAAATATACTCAGGAAGGATCGACGATATTTGCTTCACGTTAGCCAGACTACTGCAATGATTGCTTCTTTGTTCAATTACGAGGTTCATGCAAGTTGAATGACTTTCGGCCGAAGGGGAAGATTGCAGTCCCTTAGTCGACGATTCTTGAATACCTTCAGATACAAGTTTGTCGGCCATGAGTTTCCTAAGAACTTCCTTGATAGACTTCTCCAAGTCGTTGGGTTCGCCCGACATTCTAGCTTTTAACAGACAATGAATAGACAAACAAATAGGCAAGGTATACTTTTAGATAACGAGAGGCATCACAGTTCGACACTTGGAAAATTCTCGACTTATCTCAGTCAGTCATGGGTAGAAAAAAGTGGTCCCAGGGCCACGTCGACGAGTTAAGTAAGCGAGACGGCGTAACATATCTTCCAATGGACAGGAAAATGCTTCCATTAATGTAGATCTCGCTATTATAGTGCAGTTTCAATGTCCAAAAGAAGTTTATAAACCCATAAGTTCATTTCCTAACCGTTCTAGAGCATCATTATAATGGTTGGGGCACCTCAAACGGTCATATAATCTCGCCAAGGCAAAGTCCAAATCTGCATGGACCTACTATTCCAACAAGGTTCAAATCTTGCGAACCGGCCTACTGTGAGGTTCTGGTCTGCGAAATCTTCCATCTGGTTTACTTAACTTCTTGTAGCTTTTCCAACTTAGCCTTCTTTTTATTGAGCTTTCTTGCCTTATTTGCTGTTATCTGAGTCTCTTTAACTGTTTCTGGAATCCTCTTTTCATTTTTATTCTTAACTTCCCCTAGCATAGTGGCTTCACACTTTTGAGGTACCCTCAAAGGTTCTGAAGTTAATATCCATTTTCTTAACACTTCTTGAGTGGGCATACTTCTCTCTTAGGTAGATAGGTCCTTCAATCCTTCTTTCATTCTTTCAACCTTGATAGCTATTTATTTTTCTTTCTGTCCCTCCTGGGTTGTTATTTTTCTCTGTTGCTTCGACTTATCCTCTCGTTCTTCTCTTAGTTGGTCTATTTTCTTAGCTATGAAATCCTTTCATTACTTATTTTTCTTTTCTATATCTTCTTCCTCTTCTTTCCTTATGATATGATCCTTCTCAATCCAAGTCTTACCTAACAAAAGAGGGAAAGGGGTGTTGTACTTAATAAAACTAATAACTTCAAATTATTCTTCAGTCGATGTTCCATGAACAATAATAGGTACAGTAGTTATTCTTCCACATAAAGCTATCATCTTGGACTTAAATAAGCCTATCCTTCCTAAAGAAGGTACCACAATAGGATTTCCCAAAACTTCCCAAGTTTCTTGTCATAATATTCACTTGTGTTTCTTCATCTAATACTATATAGTCTATGTCGAAGTCTTTTATTCTTGCACTTATGCATTGTTTTTCTTTCAGGATTTCTGGTAAACTAACATCTTTATGAACATCGATCATTTCTTTCAATTGTAACAAAATAGTCTAAACTTCCTCTGACCTTTTCTCTTTATGATTTTCTAACATACCCTTAGTCCCTTGACCCTTTTCATAATTTTCTTGTCTTATGTCCCTCCCTTCAACTTTAGCAATAATCCTTGGACAATCCTCTACCTCATGAAAAACAACCTTACAACAAAGACAAATAGGGCTTACCCCAGGGAATTCCTTAGAAATATGTCCTGGCCTTCTACAATTATAACATAAAGTCAATCCTATTTTTCTCTTAAATGTTCCCCAATCTTTTCTGTATTGCGCACTTCCCCTAGGATCATAGTGTTGGAACTGCAATCTGCAAAAAAACTTTCTAGGTTCCTGCATCCACTTATTAGTCCAAAATCTCTTTCTATGCATAAGAATAACATATATTTCTTCGTTTCCATTAAATTTAATCAAATCAACCCTTTCTTTCACTTGCGCCCTAGCCCTTAGACTAGTAAAACGTCTATTAAACATACTTAAATTCATGCTTTTGAAAAATAAAATTTACTTATATTTCTCTTACCAAAGCACAAGGCTCACCTCTTTTAGAATCTTACCTCTTTTCATCAGAACAAATTCCTTCCTTGGAACAAAGCTTCACAAGTCAAGTAGATTACTATGCACTTCAAAAACAAATCTACGCACACAACTTTTCTTTTTTTTTACTTCAGTTCCCAACAATCATAGTTTCAGGTCCCAGCAACAGAACCATTTGTTGGCACAGGGGCATACCCAGGGTTCAACGCTTAACAATGCACCAAAAAAACCCTGACTACCGATCCTTTTGGAAACACCTACGAAGTAGGAAAAGTCTCACCTGAGGTAGAAGCATGGGGGGTTACAGGATGCACGTTTTTGTAACCAGGTTGGGACATGAATCTGTGATAAGCGCATTTTGCAGAATATTTTTTTAATGCTTAGGAAGTGAACATGCATTAGTTTATTAACCTCATTAACACCGCAGAGCATAAAAAAAGATAGATAACCGCAGTAAACACAAGTGATTATGCACCCTGATCACTTATCACTTCGCACTGTGAGTTAAATCTAACATTCATTTATCCTTAATCATAAGTAAAATAATTAAGCAACAAAACATTCATTCATTACACACCATAATCAAAGCGCTAAGTAAATTCATAACAAAAATAACATTGCACAAAGAAAACCATGAGACAACATATATATGTGGTTCACCCTAGGGTGGGGCTACATTCACAAACTGCTTCGCCTCTTTATTATTCACCAAAATCTTACATCCAGTCACTCCTGTGCACTAAGCCATAGAGTAAAAGTTTGCACAAGACATGAGATATACACAATAAGCACCAGATCCTCCTTCTTTACCTTCCAAAAATAGGTCAAAGGCACAGAGCCAAGATCTCTTATCACGACACTTAGCACCTTCTATAAAATCATGGTCAAGCACAAATCCTTGACCACATACATTCCTTCTCAAAAATCACTACTCGAACTACCTCTTCTACAATACATTCCTCTTTATTTATAGTTTACAAAATCTTACAATAAGACCTAAAAATGGGGAAAACCCATGGGTCGACATCCCATAAACCCATTACAAAACCCTAGAGGACCCCTTACTGGGCCCACATAACCCTCAAAATAGGTGAGATCCGCGATATTAGATCTGCGATATCAACTCCACCTAGGCACTCCTACTTCAACCAACGTTTTGAAGTCCAAAACTGGGCCAAAACTGATCAAAGTTTCCCCAAAATTTGGTCGAGGTCCAACAAGGTTACAAGACTACTTAGACTGGGAAAGGAAAATTCCTTGGTTTGCAATACTTGGAGGCCGAGTAAATAATGCAAATAGCCTAAGTCTATCATTTCAAATTTCTTTTTAAGGATGGATTTCACATGGGTTAAAAGTTTATGATCACTACTAGTGAGGATAACGTCATCAACATAAAGAACAAGTATTATGATATGGCTTCCTACTTTCTTGGTATAAAAATTAGGGTGAGAATGACATATAGAAACGTTAGTGTCAAGAAGAAAGTTATCAATTTTGTCATACTAAGCTCGAGGATCTTTCTTAAGACCATAAAGAGATTTATTAAGGTGAAAAATAAGGTTGGATTCATTCTAGACATATCTCATAGGTTGTTCCATGTAGATTTATTCTTGCAAATCCCCATGTAAGAAGGAAGATTTAACATTTGTCTGATGGAATTCCCATTTATGAGAGGCAGGAAGGGCTAGAAAAAGGTGGATAGAATTCATTTTGGATATGAGGGAAAATGTTTCATTTTAGTAAATTCCTTCAACTTGAGAGAATCCTTTGGAAATATTGATTTGTTTCCCTGACACCTATCAACTAAGTTATTGCAGTAAATATATGAACCTATGTTTCTTCCAAATGGAGACCAATCTTTTTTCAAATTTGGAAAGTGCCAAATACCCTCCACCTGTTGATCATGAAGACCCAACAAGTTTCCAATCATCTTAAGTATTGTATTTCTTCATCATGAAAGGATAATAGATATGCATTATCTTTTGAACAAAAGAGAATAAAAGAAAACATACTAAATAAGGAAATTTCTCATGTATATCTTCTCACTAAATAACCCTATGTCTATTCAACACTTCACGAAATCTAAAACAAAGGTCATATGTCCAAGATATGTTAATTTCCTCACTCATATCTATTTACCTCACTCATATCTATATTTCTATCCCATACTTAGTCATTTTCCTTAATCCCCATGCTCTTTTACTTAGTCATTTTCTTCACCTTCCATATTTAACTATTTCCACATTTAACCCTTGCCATACTTAACCTTTTCCATTTCCATTTTCATTTTCATTTTCATATTCATATGACATTTTCCATTTTCCATTTTTCTTTTTCCTTTTTTACATATTTCATTTCCTTTATCCATTATACTTTTCCATATTTCCATTTTCCTTTTTCCATTTCCATTTTTCCATATTTCATATTTCATTTCCATAATTCTATTACTTGCCTCCCCAACACTTCGTAATTTTTCATGACTTACCACATTTTACTCTTTTTACACCAAGTCTTCTATTGCAGATGTTGCATGACTTATTTTACTCACTTTACACTTCTCATAACTCCACCAACCTTTCTTATAATTTTTAATAGTATTTCATTTAAATATTATTTCCTATCCTAAGTTTACTTCTCTTTATTTTGGGACACACCTCCCAATGACACATGAAAGTGAAAATCTATTATACGTGGACACATGGTAGTGAAGTGGATCTACCCTCGGGTGACACATGGACGGATAGAGATGACTGGACAATGACTTGGCATGATGACTGGGTGATGATGTGGTAGTGAAAATATACTATGTGCACAAGTTATGCAAAATTCTATGGGTCACTATACTTAATTCACAAATAACATAGAGATAAAATTTCTTTATAAATATTTCATAAGAACCCTCCCACAATTAATGTGGGACAAATAACGTTAAAATTTCAAATTAAAGGCCCAAATTTCACGAGGATAGATCAACAGTGGCTGAGTCTCCATGTTCTGAATCTCATAACTTTTGATCCCAATGTCCAATTTCAGAAAATGAGAGATAGTTGGAAAGGTAAAGAGATGAAGAACAAATTGGAAGTGGTTTCAATGGATGAAATAGCAAATATCAGGACCTAAAAATTAAATTACAGTCATAACTATTTTTGGACTTGGAAACAAATGATTTTTAGAAAATGATTTATTTAAGGAAATTCCTGAGCTTCTAAAGTGGGTCCCAATTGATGCAAAACATATCTAATCTCACATTTACAGAGAGGAAAAATAAAACTATAACAATAACTAAAAACAAGTTTCACGAAGCTGAAGAGAAGACTATAAAAGAATATGTAAAAGGCATTCAAAGGGTTCATAATTTCCATCATAGTAAGTCAAGAAGCCACTTTGTTTTTCTATCATCTAGATTTCTTTCTTAGTTAGTAGTCATTTTTCCTTTATTGTTTCAGGATTTGTGAAAACCTAAGGTTGACTTCTGATGGTATCCTTTTGTATTCCAGGTCTATCTTTCATTTCATGGTCTGTGGGAGCCTAATCCCAGTCCTCTTTGAAGGGAAAATGCAATTTACTTTTTATGAACTCTCAAATATTATTAGTTTTATTTATTAAAGACATACATTATTTTTTGAGGTTCCCAAAGAACTAGTTCGGGACATAACATTGTTGATCTATTAGACTTTAATTTTAAGCATGAGATTTCATATCCATGTCTATCAAAACATTTATTGCATCTAATGAAATGATCATTTAGAGTTTTCTGCCATATGTGGTCCATATTTTCCTTTCCTTTGCTAAATATTGTGTCTTACTTTGATGAATGCTATGATGGAAATTCCATCCTATGATAATGCATAGTTTGTTGGTTTATAAATCTTTCAACATAGTAAACACATTTTCTTCTTGTAAGATACCTGGTCTTTCTCATGTATTCTTAACATGTGAATATTTGTTTCAATAATAATCCTGGTCCTCTCTCAACCCTGTTTTAAATTCTTGTATATTAATTAAATATAGAGGAGTACCACCTCTTTAAAAAAACAATGGGATTTTACCTCATGATATTATCTTAAATACCATAAAACAATATTTTAGATCAATAAGAAGCTAACCAGGTGTTGATAACAAATTTGGTCACCTTGATTTTCCGCTCTTTGGAGTAATAAAAAAAAATGATATTAGAAGAAATAAATTTTGAATGATCATCAATTCATGGCATATCCCTTAGTCTTAACTTCATCACACATTTTGTGGATTCAAAATATGAGTACGGATGCTCAAGATATCCATTATTTTGTCTTAAAATAGAACTTCTTCTATGCACAACATAGTTGGTTTCTCTCTCGGCACTAAGTTTCCTCTCTTATACTTAATCTCATTCTTGGTACTAATTCTTGGTACTTAGTCTTTGAATACTTTCTAGTCTCACTTATCCATACTTAACATGAGAAGATAAGGGGATTACTAAGTCTCGGTTCTTTCATTCTCGCATAATCATTTACTTCTCATTCACTCTACCATACTTAGTATTATTTCTTATTTCCATATTTCGCCATTCATCTCCCCCACAATATCCCAATCCCCTTTTCCTCACTTCACACCCCTTACACCCGTCAGACCGATCCATTATCTTTACGTAGTTTATTCCCCATATCCTATTCCCCCTCTTTTCAATCCATCCACCCCCTACACCCATATGAATGATCCATTCTCTTTACTCAGTTTATTCCCCATATCCCCTTCCCCCTATCTTCACTCCACTCCACCCGATACACCCATTCGATCGATCCATTATCTTTACTTAGTTCATTCCCATATCCCCTTCCCCCTCTCTACACTCCCTCTCTCCTCCCAAAGCCAATCCCCTCTCCCGTCCTTATCCCTCCATACCCTTCACCCCTACAAACCCATGACGCCATGAAAATCCAACCCCATGACATTCCATTGAATCACCATACCTCCTCTCTCCTCTTGTCCATATCCATACTCTCCAAACTTACCTCTTTTCCTAAGTTTTATTCCACATTTCACAGTGAGACACATGGAACCTTATCCACCCCATCCAATTGAGACATGTGGAAACCAATCATATCAATACATCTGGAAACCAAGCATATGAAGAAATGAGCTTGATATTTTTGGAGTATTCCCATCAAATTATTTTTAGTTTTGAATGTAAAACTCATTTAAATTACTTTGAAATGATTAACACCATTTCATTCTTTTTCTTGCGAGAAGATATGGTTGCATCTTCTGTTTTCATGTGTTTCATAGGGTTGTAATAATGAAGATGAGAACACTTTATTTTGATATTGAAAAATTCCTTTATCTTTTTATTGTCAAAGAGATACTTGGTCCATTTCTAAGAAAATGTTGTATTCAAAAAGAAATATGGTTATCAAGAACCATTTTAGACATAAACTAAAGAAATAAAGATTTGGGTTTTGTTTCTTAGAATTCTCTCATTTGGAAGTCCAATCCAAGAACATCAAGCTACATCTTTTGGACAATTATAGAGGAGTACCACCTCTATAAAAACACATAGTGATTTTATTCTGGTGAGGTTGTTGTAGGGATTGTGACCAATATGAACATCAACATTTTTTGTGACCATAATGGGGAATGATTTGTTTTCAAGAAATATGATACTTTTTAGGATCTGATAGTTTTGGAAAAATAGAAGTAATCTGGTTGGAGTTTAAAACAATCTCTTGAGATTGGTTTAAGATGAAATGGTTTTTTGAAAACCTTGTTCAAAGAGAATCAAATGGCCTTAAAGACATATTGTTGAATTTTCAGTCACAAATAAGTTGTGACAACTTCCTAATAACCAAATAATAATCCAATATTTGGGAGGATGGTCCCATTGGTGACTCCATCATTGAAAATCTATATTTTGAAGAAACATTCCATGATGATTCCACAAAAAAGATTCAACAATTTCAAGAAGACCTATATGAAGAATCATCCTAGGAATTTCTTTCATGTTGTAATGATATTTTTCCTTCCCCATCAATCCCAACAAATGTTTTTCAAGTTACAGTGAAGGGAGAAGGTACCCAAAGAAAGAAATGGTTGCATAGAAGTCCTCTCAATTTGCAAGGAGAAGTTCATCCCTTGCCAGATATTTCCATGGACAAGTTTCCCATGTTCTTCAGAAATACTTCATAGGATGCAAAGAAACATTTGATTAAGTTTGATAGTGATTGTGCAATTTATAATGTGGATAAAAATGATGTTGCAGGCCGACTATTTATCTTAACTCTAAAGGAAAATACTAGTGAGTGTTATTATTCATTGCTTCCTGTAACCATCACTAGTTGGGATGTATTAGAAAATTTATTCGTTGAGAAATATTTCCCAAGGAAAGATTCACATTCTCTTTTATTGAAGTTGGTTGAAATCCAGATGAATGAATAAGAAAAAATCAAATATTTCACTTTTAGATTCATGAAAGTTCTTCATGAGATTCCTCAAGAAATGTTTTCAAATGATGTCATTATTTTTAACTGTTATGAAAATTCCTTGCCTGTGAATCTAAATTTTTTATTGAAGCAAAAGGGAAAGTGCAGTTGGAAAGTGTTAATGCAGTGAGCTCAATTCATTGAAATACATGTTCATGAAACTAATGTTAATCTATTAAACTTCCCAATATTTCTCCAAGACAATGGAAGAGTGTATTTTGAATAAAGAATTGATGAAGTATGTGAAATTTTATTTTTAGATCTAGTTACTGGAAAAAAAATGAGAACGCTAAAGTTCCAATTTAATAAGAATACCATCCTCTACATGTTCCATTGGAGGGAAATTTCAACATCTCATGTGCTCAATTTGAGAGTGACGATCATAATGAGTTCAAAGATGAATTTAAAGAACCTCCACTAGATGTACATGCATATTTAATTCAATATGATCACGATGAAAACATTGCAACACATTCTCAAATGGAATAGCCAACTTATACCAAGCTACAATAAGAAGAATATTTACATTAGATTAATATAAGTAATCATCACTTTACATTATATTTTTATGATATTGATTGCTCGTCTGAAGAAGAGTTTAATAAATAAAATATCTTCCAAGCATCAAAAGAAGGGAATTTGCAAGAATAATATTCATGGGTGATATGTTTATTTTCTAAATATAATGAAATTGTTGATGAACAAAAAAATATAGCCTTACAGGTCTCCACAAATTTTCACCAAAAAATTATCTTTGGACCCTCATCATGGAAGCACAGTCATTATATGAAGGAAGAATGATTTCAAGATATTGTTTATGAATAAAAAATCTTGGATGTGGTCAGTAATAAGGAGAAAGATGAAGGCATTTTCAAATGGAAAACTTCTCATTCAACCAAATATTACAACACTAATGAGAAACTGAGAGTCCATTTTATTGAGTCATGGTTCCAAAGCGTTGTTTTCCAATCAATGCAATTAGATTTTGGGCATATCTCACTCATTTTTATTTTAGCATACTTTGAATGTGCTCTTATTCCTTGATAACAACACTGATACATTCCCCAACTTTGGATTTCATTCCATAGATCAGTTGGATGTCTGAATGTATCCATTGGAAATATACTTACACTTGAAACATGTCTCTTTCCTCCAAGTAGGTTAAGGTAGTTAGATCTTCTTTTTACATAATTTGTTTCCTCAATCAAATTTTTGCATAATAAAGTGGTTGATATATGGATAATTGGTCTTCATATTATGGTGTTCTCAACAACCCATAGGTGGTCATTCTCCCGCAGTTGGAGCTAGTTGTTGATAAAACATTTGGTCACCACGATTTTGTGTTCTTTGGAGTAATAAAAAAAATGATATTAGAATAAAATAATTTTTAATTATCATTGGTTCATGGCGTAGCCCTCAATCTCATCTTCGTCACACATTTTGTGGATTCAAAATCCGAGTTTGTATGCTCAAGATATCCACATTTTTTTTCTAAAAGAGAACTTCTTCCATGTTCAATACAACTGGTTTCTTTCTCAACACTAAGTTTCCTCTCTTATATTTAGTCTCATTCTTACTACTTAGTCTTGAAATAATTTCTAGTCTCACTTCTCCATACTTAGCATGAGAATATAAAGAGAGTGTTAAGTCTCAGTTCTTTCATCCTCTCATAATCATTTTACTTCTCATTCACTCTACCATACATATTCTTATTTCTTATTTCCATATTCCACCTCTCATATCCCCTACGGGATATGAAGCCCCTTATCCTCACTTAATACCCCCCACACCCATCTAATTGATCCATTATATTTACTTATTTTATTCCCCATATCTTCACTCCACTCCACCCCCTACACCTTTCCAACTAATCTATTCTCTTTACTTAGGTTATTCCCCATATCCCCTTCCCCTCTCTTCACTCCACTCCACACCCTACACCCATCTAATTGATCCATTCTCTTTACTTATTTTATTCCCATATCCCCTTCCCCCTCTCTACACTCCCTATCTTCTCCTGAACCTGATCCCCTTTCCCTTCCTTATCCTTCCATACCATTCACCCCCGTGGACCCACGCTACAAAAATCCTCCACCCCCGTGACATTCCACCGAACCTCCATACCTCCCCTCTCCTCTTGTCCATATCCATACTCTCCAAAGTGTAAATTCTAACCTTGTACAATATCTACTGCAAACTGATATTTATAAAAGAACAGAAAAGATACAATGGCAAATACAAACATTACATAGAGATTTTTCACCTGGAAACCCAAACCGGGAAAAACCAGCATATATTATATTGATACACCCTTGTATTACATTGTTTACAATACAATATACATATAGGAGCCAACGACATCCAAAACCCTAACCCAATGACCTGGATTAGTCCAAAACCCTAATTCCTTAACCGGAAATAGAAAACCATCGGCAAAAACCATGTGCCGAAAACCACCTAATATCATGTGGTCCCGGAAATATGTCGTCCCGGAAATATGTTGGCCCGACGATAATATGTCGGCTCGAAACCGGCCATGTCGGCTCGAAATATGTCATCGTTTTCATGGGCATGTTATTATGATTAAATCATGTAGCATCTAAAAAGGTATTGCCTTCATTCCTCACTCACACTTAGAAATATAATTCCTTCCAAAAATGAAATGCCCTTTTCTTCATGGGTCACTTGCCCAACAAACACTCTTTCATGATGTTGCTGTGTAGGAAAAATAGAATCCCACCCACTGTCCTCATCATCCTTCTCATTATGATCATCATCTTCTCCTATTGGCATGTACTTAACAACATGTTCATTAATTTCTTTAATAATTTCTTCATCTACATAACTTTCTTTATCTACTTCTACAAATTTTAGATTTTTTTTTTTCGTCATCTTCTCGTTTTCTTTTGCTTGTGTTGCTAATGTTCTATATTCTTAGCATTTTTTTGTGATTCCCATTCATCGACACCTTTATCTCTTATAGCTTCAACATAGTTATCAACACTTTCAATATCACCATTATTTTCATCTCTTCAATCATCCTCATCATAATTTTCATTCTCTTCATCTTATTTATCCTCCTTACCATCATTAATTTCCTTTTCTTCTAGCATGCAATCCCCGTGCCTTTCATTCTCTTTAGTGACAAATATTACATCAACACATAATTCCTCCTCTATTTTCTTCACTTTCATTGCTTCAAATTTTAAATTACCTTCATCTTCAATTCTTTCCCATTTTCTTCTATGGTTCAACAATTTTAACACCTCATTAGAGTGTTCTTATTTATTAACTTTTATAGCTTCAATATTGTTGTTAATCCCTACACAACCACAAATAATTAAATGATCACATAAACCAAAGGTTTCCTCCGTATTCTCTTCTTTCTTGTCTCTTGTAGCTTGCACTATTTCATTTCCAAGACTTAAAGT
>ML776702.1:1032810-1051728 GCA_009831015.1 Picea engelmannii
TCTTCCTCTAGATGCTTCTTTTTAGTATAAATAGGAGTCGAGGGTATGAGAACCCTAGCTTGGATATTATTGTAATAGAGCGCTGCTCGACTGGAGGTTGCCCCCTTGAAGAGGCCTGTGAACATTTCTATCTGATTCAAAGTTCTATATCTGTTGCTATTTTGTATATCATTTCTGTGTATTGTGAAGATTATGCTGGATATTTTACTGTTATTCTGTCATTTCTAGCATTTCGTTTTTGTTCTGCATATTTTATATATCTGGTATCTTGCAAAATGTTATATCAAGAACAATGATGAAAATATTGGCAAATATTATGACAGGGTTGATGAAGGTATTTTCTTGGGCTATGGTACAAACAATAAAGGGTACAGATGTTACAATAAGAGGTTGCATAAACTAGTTGATTATATAGACATAAAAGTTGATGAAGAAGTCTCGATCAAGAATGTAAACAATGTTGAACCAAGAACATAAGATATAGTTGATGATGAAGATGAACAGGTCCAAGGATCAAAAAGGGAAGAATCTGAATCAGATGAAGATACAAATACTCAGGCTGAAACAAATCAGCAGAAAGAAGCAAAATCACCTCTCAGAATTGTTAGAAAGAATCATCCTGAAAATCCGATATTTGGAGATATAAATAAAGGAGTTCAGACAAGAAGGAAATTGAATAAAGACTCAGAACAATCTCATGTTTCCTTTTTATCTATGACTGAACCTAAATTTTTTTATGAAGCCAGCCAACATGATGATTGGATTAGAGCAATGAATGAAGAGCTTGATCAGATTGAGAAGAACAATACTTGGGAGTTTGTCCCTAGACCCGAAAATACGAATGTAATAGGTTCCAAATGGGTGTTCAAGAATAAGATGAATGAAAAATGACAAGTTGTTAGAAATAAAGCCAGATTGGTATGTAAAGGGTATGCACAAGTTGAAGGTCAGGATTTTGATGAAACTTTTGCACTAGTGGCAATATTGGAGGCCATCATAATGTTTCTTGCATATTCATGTCATAGGACCTTTAAAGTGTATCAGATGGATGTTAAGTCATCTTTTCTTAATGGAGATCTAGAGTAAGAAGTATATATGGATCAACCTGAAGGATTCTCATTGAAAGATAATCCTAATTATGTTTGCAAGTTGAAGAAGGCCTTATATGGACTGAAACAAGCACCACGAGTTTGGTATTATAGACTCAAAAAAATTTTACAAGACAAAGGGTTCAAGAAAGGTATTATTGACAACAATCTCTACATTAAGTCTGAAGGTGATAATTTACTAGTTGTTTTGGTTTATGTAGATGATATTATTTTTGGTTGTACTAATGAATCTTTTGTCCAGTGGTTTGCTAACTCTATGAAAACAGAGTTTGAGATGTCCATGATAGGAGAACTGTCATATTTTCTTGGTTTACAAGTAAATCAAAGTTCTGCAGGAATATTTATCTCTCAAGAAAAATATTTGAAAGAGATGTTGAAGAAATTTTAGATGGAGGATTCCTCTCCTGTTAGTACACCTATGGTGGTTGCTTGCAAGCTCAGTAAAGATGATATGTCACTCGATGTTGATCAAAGGACATACCGATCAATGATAGGCAGTCTTCTGTACATCACAACTTCCCTTCCTGATATAATACAAGTTGTTGGAATGGTAGGTCGCTATCGGTCCGCTCCTAAACAAAGTCATCCGGTAGTTGTCAAAAGGATATTCAAATACTTGAAGGGAACAATGAATTATGGTCTATGGTATCCCAGAAATCAAAATTTTTGGTTAATTGCTTATTCAGATGCCGATTGGGCAAACTGTGTTGATGAGAGAAAAAACACCAGTGGAGGAGCATTATTTCTGGGTGACTTATTAGTAGCATGGATTAGTAAAAAGCAAGGATCCATTTCATTATCAACTACAGAGGCAGAATACATTGCTGCTACTAGTTGTTGCACACAAATTTTATGGATGATTCAAACTCTTGCAGATTTGAAGGTAAACTATACTGATATGATTACAATTCACTGTGATTACACTAGTGCCACTAGTGTCTCCAAAAATCCTGTTCTTCATTCCAAGACTAAGCATATCCCAATAAAATACCATTTTATCAGAGAACAAGTTACAAACATAGTTGTGCAGCTGAATTATATCCCTTCTACAGAACAAATAGTTGATATCTTTACTAAACCGTTAGCAACAACCCCTTTTGGATATTTTCGTCAAAAGTTGGGGGTTATAACTTCTTTCGTCTAATGTGTTCAACTGATCAGGGGGAGCACTTATTGAATATCTGTTGTATTTCTAAGTTGCTCATAGTTGACAGGGGGAGTATGTACTGCAACATCTCAGGGGGAGCGTGTTTCTTCTTTGACATTGATGTCAAAGGGGGAGAAAGTGTGGTAAATTTCAAGGATGCTACAATGGTAAATTTAGTTGCATGTTTTTCAAGGGATTGCCATCAATGACAAAGGGGGAGATTGTTGGCATGTTCTTAGACAGAGACAGAGTATGCATGTTTTTCATTGATGGCGCGTGTTTTTCATTAATGGCGAAGATCAACACGATCAAGAGCATAGCGATAATGAAAAGATTAGCAGTGTAAGCTCAAAAGGAGGAAAAAAGTCAAAGCACGACAAGGGTTTCGTTTCAGAGTTTCGCAGATCGGGAAATCCAAAGGAAAGAGGTTCAAACTCGAGATATGAAAAATCGCGATAACAATCCGGATTGTTGGAGTCATAGGACATGTGGCAAACGATTGGAATTTTTGCTGACTTGCACATTGGAGGAGTCAACGGAGCATGGTGTGGGAACTCGTGATATGTGAGATCACGAAAAGATCTGGACCATCAAATCATTGAGATCGTGGATCATTGATCAGGCATGACGAAGGCCCATGAAGTTGTAAAATCACGATAAGATCTTGACTGTTGATTCAAGGACATGTGGTGAAATCGCAATAATATTTGCACCGTTGGTTCCATAGGACACATGGAAAAAGATCATCGTTTTGTTGACTAGAAATTCATAGGAGTGAAGTGCTCGTTTGACTGTCAAGTGGTCATATCTCATGGTCACATTGTCAAGAGATGGAGAGCAGAGCTAGAGAAGCCAAGATCTATTTTGGAGATTCGTAACATGGAGAGTCGAGAGGACTCATCAAATAATACCTAAGACATTAAAGTGTGAAGTGCGTTTTCGAATAAGGCTGTGGTCACATCCAGTGGTTACATTTGTGGAAGATGGAGGAAGAAGATAGCAGTGTTCATCTCCATCTCGGAGTCTCGGAGATCACGACTTGGAGCATCAATACCCTTCATCACAAAAATTGTGATATGCGATATTGGGATGAGATATGGACCGTCGGATCATCGGAGCTCTCGACTGTTGATCAGGCTCAATGAAGTTTATAAGTTCACAAAATACGAAGCACCTTTTGGTGCAGCCTGTGGTCACTGTTGGTGGTCACGTGAGGGGAAGAGTCTAGCAGTGCTAAGCTCCACCTTGGAGTCTCGGTGATCGCGACTTGGAGTTTTGAGATCCTTTATCATAGCAATGTCGAGATGTGAGATCATGAAATTCAAATTTTGTTTAGCGCTCGGTTACAGCCAGTGGGCATTTGGGATAAATGCGAAACCCTACTGATTTAATCCAAGGATGTAGGAGAATTTGAATATGATCGGAGGGCTACTGTTGCACTTCACATTTAATTAATCAGTTATGATTCAGTTAGCAAAACTGATTCATGACTCTTGATCGGTTGGTGATTCAGTTGTTGAGGCATTTTTCCCCAAGAATATTCGAGGTGTAACTGATGAGGCATGTGTGAATAAAAGGAGATATGAAGCGACTATGTGAGGTTATCTTTTCTGACTGAAAAAAATGAGTTGAACTATAGAAAGGAAAAACTACAGCATGTGCAGTGTGAAGAAAGCTCAGAGATAAGGAACATAAGCTGAACATAAGAGAAAAGGTGAAGAGAGAAGAATGTGCACATTTCAAAGAGCATGAAAAGGAAAGAGAAGGAACAGATAGATAGAGACAACAAGTCAAGCCAAATATGAACAGAGAAGAAGAATAGTGTAGCAGAGAAGAATTGCAGAATAGTGAAGAAGTGGTAAGAATTGATTTATTTGTGTTGTTGGTTAATCAATCATTTATTTGTAATAAGGGTGGTTGGGAGGTGCTAGGGAGGACTGTTGTCCTCGGAGGTTCAAGTGGGTTCTTGAACATAGGGAGTTGTAGCTTCCATTTGGTTGCAGCCAGAAAAACCAGGGTGGCAGGGTGGTGCAAGGGAGAACAATTGTTCTCTATTATATAGGTTGGTGCCTGTGTGACTAGAAGTTGATGCTTCCATCCAATCGGTGCTGGAACACTCAGAGAATTGGTGCTTCCTTCTAGTGGGTGCTAGAGAATACAGAGAGTTGGTGCTCTCAAAAAGTTGGATCTTGTAAAACAGAGGTAGTAGCCCCACTTTGAGTTGGTGCTCAAACATAGATGATGTACAGAACTTAAAAGTCTACCTATCATTTCGAAGAAGAAGAGGTCTTCTCCTTTTATGGGTTTCCTCGTGAAAAATCTGTCTCTGTGTATATCTTATGTGTGATTTATGCTCATTGTTTATGTTGTTCATATGATGTATAATATTGATGGTCACTTGATAAAAGATTAAAAATATTTTAATAGACTTAAAATTGTTTAATCACAATAACAACTGATTCATCCCTGCCTCTCAGTTATCTTAGTAATTTCAACAGTCAAGACAGGAGCTTTGTACATCACCTATTTAAGTTGTTCAAAAGCTTTAGTTTCCTATGGATTCCATGAAAATGCATCCTTCTTAGTTAGTGTCGTTAAAGGTGCTACTATTCTTCCATAGTTCCGAACAAACTTGCGGTAGTAACCTGTCAAACCCAAAAATCCTCTAAGATTCTTCAATGTTTTGGGAAATCACTAGTCCATCATGGCCTTAATCTTGTTAGGTTCTACCTTAACACCTTCATGAGATACAATATGACCCAAATACTCTACCTCCTTCACTCCAAAGAAACATTTGGATGGTTTGGAATATAGTTGTTGCTCCTTTAGTAGTTGTAGCACCTTGTCAATATGTCACACATGATCCTCCCAAGACTTGCTATAGATTAGTATATCATCAAAAAATACTAACACAAATTTTTGAAGTAAGGGCTTGAAAATGGAATTCATCAACCCTTGGAATGTGGAAGGTGCATTTGTAAGGCCAAAAGGCATGACCAAATATTCATAATGGCCTTCATGAGTTTGGAATGTTGTTTTTGGGATATCTTCTTCCTTAATTCTAATATGATGATACCCTGAACAAATATCCAATTTTGTGAAATATATTGCTCCATGTAGTTCATGTAAAGAACTGCGTCGTTACGACAACCATTCTAGTAATAGGTGCAATTTTTTTTTTGTTTAAAGTGTGTGCGCGCGTGTCGAAGTAGCAACATACTGAACTGTAAGACTCCACTCGACAAACAAAAAGACTCAACCACAAAGTTCAGCACAAGAATACTGAAGGCCTAAACAAGAAACTACAACAAATACGACCATAGGGAGAGGTGCACAATGCAGACATTTAGTGACAAAAGTAAAACTGACCACCTGCTCGTCCTACCCTGCAAGGTTAGGACCTCCAAGATACATAATCAATGCTCAAGCCCAGGTTCCCATCGATTTTAACCATTTAAGGTCTCAGGGCTGGCGACTGTTCTGAGGAGCATGGCGGTGTCTACATCCCACCCGACACAACAGACCAAGCGACCAACTGATCACAATCGAGTACAACATAAATAAGAAGAACAAATGCCTCCCTTACGGAAGGCGTGCGACAAGAGGACTCCGACAACAACCCAAAATTCAACGTTATAAAAGAATAGCACCCTCATTTACTAGCTCTGAGTGATCTATTGTACTTAAGCCCAGGACGTTCCACCATGTGTCTTATCAATATCAAGAGATTACACTAACGTCGCAATAAGATAACATATCATTTCATTTCTAAATTTCAATAACACTGAGATAATTAAGGTCATACATTCAACACCAATCTTGCAATCTCGTTTATACGGTAAGAACAATACAACTTCATATTTCAACTTTATATTACCAATACGAAATTTATAGACAATTATTCCAGTACATAAGTGTGCCATAACAATATTCAAAGGACCAGGCGAAAATATAACAATATTAATGAACATGGTACAGAGTTATCCTTACTTTAAAACGCCAACATTAAAAATAACTACTATAAAAAGCGATATGTATAGAACATCCAAACTACATTCTATCGGTATCATTAGCAATCAATTATTTGAAAGGCAACAATGGGTAAGGCAGTAACATATATACCAACCATACAACAGAAATTTAGTATTAACATCATGCAACAGGAACTATGTATGCCAACGGGAACTATGTATGCCAACAGAAACTATGTACTTTTTATCAATACCAATCATGCAAAAAAAACAACCAATAATCCAGAAAATGTATGCCATTCATGCAACAGAAATTTAACATTCTACCTTACAGTGACCTCACCAATATGACTAAGTGATTTAACATCATCATTGGCATTCGATTAACATCTGTCAACAATGTTGTCTAATAGCATCATCATCGTTTCAAGTTAAATGACATTTACGTTGCAATTTGACGAAATATGACCGAAAGGAGTGGTGTGAGCGAACAGGTATTAACTAACACTCAGCCTTATCACAAATGCCCTATTCTGGGTCCACATGTCATGCACCATTAAAAAATAAATCAACACGAGCTCGGTGCATGCACTAACTCCCGAGAATGTATGCATACCAGTTGTGTGGTAGAAAGAAAACCCAAAAACAGAACGATTCAAGACTACAGCAGGTTAATAATTCGTTTCATTTTGAATTGATGTGGTCATTGAAATTTAATAACCCGGTCGAGTGACAACAAACGTTACAAAACATTGTTACTACAACATATTCATAGTTATTGGCAGTATCGAATTGCAATTAAAGTTTGTCAACGAAGACAACAGGGCGCATTCAGCAATAATCTGACACGTCCAGAAAACAACGCCACCGTATCACTACAGCAACAAAAATTTCGGACTAACAATTAAACAAAAATCAAGGTTTAGACAGAAAACAACAATACGGGTTGCCCATTAAGATTTATAACGTAGACAGAGTTGCTTCGGGGTTAAATTCACGCAGACAGAGTTGCTTCGGGGATTCAATTCACGCAGACAAAGTAGCTTCGGGGATTAAATTCACGCAGACAGAGTAGCTTCAGGGTTAAACTCACATTGCCTATTCATTAAACGAAATGCCTGTTCAGTAAACACGAATGTCTTTTCATTAAACACGAATGGCCTGTTCATTACTACAGAGTTAAATTCAAGTTGCCTGTGAAGTATAACGAATTGTTTATTTGTTAAAAACGAAATGCTTGTTCATGGAAAATGAATTGCCGGTTTATTAAAAACAGAAAGACAGACATTCACAACGAGGAATGGCATATTAAAAATGAGGTACCCACCGCCGAAATGTCCACTATAAACAAGGAGATCGCCCACAGACCCCAAAATCGTCACTGGATAAAAAAAAAAGGAACAACACTGTGCACATTTTCCCACTGTACAAAATAAAATGCCCAACAGAAGAATCGCTCAAAGCTTAAAATAAAACGCCCAATATCAGATCGCTCATGGTATAAGGTAGAAATGCCCAAAATCCCAAGAAAACACCCATACCCCAATGTAAACGCAGGTCAAGGTAAAACGAATCAGCAGTCCATGGATGCCAACGAATCCAGAACGCCCAACTCAAAGGAAAACCTATACAGCAAAACCTTTCCCAAAAACGTGTCACTACCCTCAGCAACAACAACGAATATAAAAAGAAAATTCCTGCAATCCACATTCATTAACAATTTTAACCCAACAAAAGATTCCAGAACGATATCACAGGAGCATACGAAAACGAACCACAACAGCTGAAGCCACATATTCCATATAATGCATCATAATCGCCTAAGAGAATAACTAGACAACCTACTCTACCAGAATATAAAATTCATATCGTTGCCTCTCGCCGGCTTCGGAAGACGTCCTGTGCTCTGCGCCGCGTGCCGCGCTCCATGCCGCTCCCGCTCACCGACCGTAGCGACCTCACCGGTACCTCCTAGCCAATCGCTAGGGGTAATCTGCTTTCCCCTTAGCCCCCCTAGCCGCAAAGGGGCCACACAAGAACCAGAGATAGACTAGCTTCTCAGCTCGCCTCCACGGCTGAGCTACCACTCCAACACAGCTGAGATAGACCCAACTGCTCACAAGCAATCCGTCAAACCACAATTCGGCAGTGTAATGTTACGCTAACCGTTCATCCCTCTCTTCCTTCCTTTCCCTTTCTTTTATAGAAAAATTGAGACCCACCTACTTTCCTAATCATTAATTAATTAATTTTTAATGACAAACCTCTAAACATTCTCCGTCGTCCAAGTGTCACTCATCCCTAGGGTTCTCCAAAAAATAATTTCTTTTTAATAATTAAAAGACTAAATTCCCTCACTCCCCAAAAATCGCTCCTTAAATTACTCCTAGGGTTCCTAGATCCCCTCTCATGCTTTTAATCACTTTCCTAAAATGAAGTTTCTGAATTTTAGTAACTCCTTAAATGCAGATTCCTTTTTTCTTTTTACCCTATGTCCCCTACTTTCCAATATTAAGTTTCCTTTATTTATAGTTTCCCTAATTCCATTTTTATTCCTCTCTTTTATTATTATTTTATTATTATTTAAACCCAAAAGATAAATGCGGATTTTTAATCTGTTCAATATATATATGTATATATTTTTTTAATTCCTAGCTTTTATACTGCCATACTTTTAATAAATTTTTATTTCTTCTTTATCATTTAAAAGCCAAGGGTTTCGCTTAATTTATTTCCCCCATTACTTTACCCCCTTTACTTTTAAGAAGACTTTAATTAACACCTAGGTGGGTTTTAGTTTACGCCCTAGGTTTATTTTGTAGGATCTTTTCTTAGGGCTAGTCAAATTTATCTTAGAGATGTTTTAATTTAGGTTTTGATTTAAACAGGGTGACAATTTAATTAGGTGAGTCGTTTTTCTTAAAAAATTTATCAGGCGTTAAGGTCTAGGGTCATCTAGGTTGTCTCATCCTCATCATCAATGCGGCGTGCCCTTCAGGATGCACTACGTGCTCCAAGGTGCCACTCGCCTTGTTTGCTTCGGTTGCGCGACGTGCCCTTCAAGATGCACCACATGCTCCAAGGGTGTCACTCGCTGATTTGCATTTCTTTGCGTGACGTGCCCTTCAGGATGCACCACGTGCTCCAAGGGTTCCACTCGCTGATTTGTATTTCTTTGCACGACGTGCCCTTCAGGATGCACCACGTGCTCCAAGGGTGCCACTCGCTGGCTTGATGGATTGGTAGACTCTATAACCCCTGGAGTCAACACTCCGCCAAGTGAGCTTGTGGGAGACTAAGGGTTCTAAGGAATAAGGCCCCCGCCTTATTGCGCGCCCCTTAGAATCATCGTGAGAGATTGTCACAGTCTGTCCTCATGACATCGTGGATCCTCTCGAACTAGGTAATCGTTAACCTACAGTTCGAGCCACGGCGGGAGTGCTAGTAGGCTGTGGCAGGGATGTTGTCCACACCTCTCCCTCAATCTCTTTGGAACTCGTGTGTGGCCCCTCTACTCCATATGTGAGTCTGGTCGGCAAGCTATCAGCCTGCATCATCAACCATCATGTCAGATCATGTCAACAACATATCATAAAATCAATAGCATATCATAAAAAAAAATCAATATCACCGTAAATGAAACAACTCAAATATCCCACTCCCTGACTCAATCCAGAGTCCAAGGGAGTTCCACCGATGCCTCTGCATCCTCAAGGTCTGAGACCCTGCACACTCAATGACACTGAGTCAGCAGCACCTGTCTACACCAAAGTAGTAAAAACATCCTGTCATATAACTTAACGCATCATAATGAAAGAAAAAGTTTTATCATCATAAAAATCCAGATCACTTGCGAGCAAGTGTCCTCAAAGAATAAGTTTGGTAAGTGCGCCAGAGCGGGATGTTACATACACCCCCTCTTGGTCTAAACTTCGTCCCAAAGTTTCTCAATACAAATGCCGAAATAAAAGTACCATAATATCATAAATACCACAGTATCATAAGTCTATATATCAAACAAAAATGGAAACTGCTGGCGCATATCATATGCATCCTCCCAGGTCGCTGAGTGCGGACTATAACTGTCCCACTGGACCTTGACCTGATCTACCATTCGACATCATAACTATCAAACACGATGATCTAAAATGCGGACCGGCTCAGCTGTGAGCGCTCCCTCATCCGATACCTGCAAGGAACTCATGTCAATCACGTGTGTAGGATCACTAACATAATGTCTCAAAACTGATACATGAAAAACATCATGCATACGCCTCAAAGAATCAGGCAAGGCTAGTCGATAGGCCACGGGCCCCTTTCTCTCCACAATCTCGAAATGTCCCACGAACCTAGGAGAGAGTTTAGCTCCCCTTCCAAACTTGATCGAACTCTTATGCGGTTTAACCCGCAAGAAGACTCGATCGCCGACCTCGTAACTACGGTCGACTCGGTGCGCATCGGCATAACTCTTCTGCCGATCCTGTGCTTCTTTTATCCTTTGTCTTATGGTTTGCATCTGCTCTTCCATTTCTTGGATCGCTTTTGGTCCCACCAGGACCCTATCCTCAAGCCGATCCCAACTCAAGGGTGTCCGACACGGTCGCCCATAAAGAAACTCAAAAGGCGCCATCTTAATGGTGGTCTGGTAACTGTTGTTGTAAGCGAACTCTACGAGAGGCAAGAATTCCTCCCAATTCTTTTGTTGGTCCATCACGTACATGCGCAACATGTCTTCCAAGGTTTGGTTCGTACGTTCTGTCTGTCTGTCAGTCTCTGGGTGATACGCAGTACTAAAATTAAGTTGGGTTCCCAAGGCCTCTTGGAAACTCATCCAAAATTGTCCGGTAAACACTGATCCTCGATCAAATATAATCTTTTTAGGCACGCCATGCAACCTCACAATCTCACTGATGAAAACTCTCGCTATGTCAGGTGCCTGATATGTCGTACACACCGGAATAAAGTGAGCACTCTTTGTCAGAGTGTCTACTACTACAAAAATCGAGTCATGTCTCCTTGTCATCAGTGGCAATCCAACAATAAAATCCATCGAAATGACTTCCCATTTCGATTCCGGAATGGCGCGAGGTTGAAGTAATCCTGTCGGGTGTCTATGTTCAGCCTTTACCTGCTGACACTTAAGACATCTAGCCACAAAGTTGACTATGTCAGCCTTCATTCCTTTCCAGAAGAATAAGGGCTTAAGGTCTGCCCTCATCTTCGTAACTCCTGGGTGAGCCATGTAAACTGCTCTATGGGCCTCACTCAGGATCAACATCCTCAATTCGTTGTTTGGCGGTACATAAATCCGACCTCTAAACCTCAATAACCCATCACTGTCAAAAGTAAATCCCTCATATCGTGGTACCATCATAGCGTTTTGTCCGATAAAATCCTCGACTTCCTTGTACCAGTCATCGTCCCGCTGTAAAGTGAGAATATTCTCACGTAGATTCGTTTGAAGAGGTAACATCGAAAATATGCGTGGCCTACCACTCAAAGCATCCACCACTCAGTTCATGGTTCCCTTTATGTAAGTAATCTCGAAGTCGTACTCGCTAAGCAATTCCGACCAACGCCGTTGTCATGCATTCAGGTCGCTTTGCGTAAAAATGTGTTGTAATCCACAATGATCAGTCTTTAATTCAAATTTTCATCCAACAAGGTAGTGTCTCCATACATTTAAGGCATATACTATGGCTAATAACTCCAAATCATGCGTCGCGTAGTTTTCCTCATGCCTTCTCAGTTTTCTCGAAATGTAAGCAATCACTCGTCCGTCTTGCATCAAGACTCCACCTAAACCTTCCTTGGATGCGTCAGTGCATACCAAGAAGTCTGCGTCCATGTCAGGGACTTTTAGTATCGACACGGTCGTCAACAACTCTTTAAGCCTCCGAAACACTTCCGCGCATTTCTCTATCCAATCAAACTTCTTGCTTTTCTTCTGCAATTCCGTGATCGGATTTGCTATCCTTGAAAATCCTTCGACAAACCATCGATAGTATCCTGCTAAACCCATAAAACTACACACTTCTGTGACATTCATCGGTGCAGGACATTCCATAATAGCCTCAACCTTGGCTGGATCCACGGTGATACCTTCGCCGGAGATGACATGCCCTAAGTAGTGAATCCTCGATTGATAAAAAGAGCATTTGGACAGCTTCCCATATAATATGTTCTCTTGCAAACACTGTAGTACCAAGCGCAAGTGCTCGTCATGTTCCTCCATCGTCCGAGAGTAGATCAAAATATCGTCAATGAATACTTGGACGAACTTGTCCAAGTACTCGCGGAACACCCCGTTCATCAAGCTCATAAATACCCCTGGGGCATTTGTCAGTCCAAACGGTAAAACAGTAAATTCGTAATGTCCAAATCTTATCTTAAAGGCGGTCTTAGGGACGTCATACTCCTTGATCCGTAACTGGTGATACCCTGATCGCAAATCGATCTTAGAGAACACCGTCGCCCCCTTCATTTGATCAAACAGATCGTCAATTCTTGGTAAGGGGTACTGATTTTTTATCGTAGCCTTGTTTAGTTGACGATAGTCAATGCAAAGCCTCCACGATCCGTCCTTCTTCCGAATGAAAATAACGGGTGCACCCCACGGTGACACACTAGGACGTATCAGTCCCAGATCCAGCAACTCCTTCAGTTGCATTTTTAACTCTTGCAACTCTGGGGTTGACATCCGATAAGGCGTTCTCGCTATTGGTTCTGTCCCCGGTTTCAGGTCCATAGTAAACTCCAATTCTCTTTCCGGCGGCATCCCAGGCAACTCCTCTGGAAATACGTCCGCAAACTCCTTCACCACCGGAAGGTGTTCTAGACCTTTAGCTACTCCCTTTTCGTTTAGCGCAAGGATTGCATAAAGCTTGCACCCCTTGCGCATACTCTTCTGTAACTGTAAGGAAGAGATGAACCTCAGGGATACTCCCTGGTTCCGTCCTACTATAACACGTCTTTTCCCTTCATCATCGACCAAGCTCAACCGTTTCGTCTTACAGTTGAGTATCACCTCATGCATTTCCAACCAATCCATGCCGATCACAACGTCATAAGACCCTAAGATAGTGACGTACAAGTTGACCCTTGTGACGAACTCTCCCAGGTTAAGGGCACAGCCCGTAACCTTTCCTCCGACCTTCTGTTTGGCTCCAGAAGCCATCTCTACAAAGCTAAACTCATCCTGTTCGACTGCCTTTACCTTAATCCTTTTCAGCGTTGCACCAGAAATAAAACTCTCAGTAGCTCCTGGGTCTATTAAAATACTAAGGGTCTGGTCAGCGACAGTACCTGTCGTCTCGAGCACTGTAGACTGGTGCTCTGCCTGGTGGTTATTCACCGCTGCATGAATCCGATGGGCCTTGCCCATATCTCCCACTGTAGTAGGTCCGGATGATCCAGACGCCCTGGTCCTCTCCACAGGACAGTCACGCCGGTAGTGTGGCTCCCCACACGTCCAACACCCCTTCTTTGGCCCAGTAGCCCTGGTACCCAAAGTAAAAGATGACGGCCCACTGGCCTAGAACCCTGGTCTGTTCTGCTGAACAGGCCTAAACTGCTGCTGCTGCGGGCGACGCTGTTGCTGCTGCTGTGGTCCTCGGTAAGGTGTCCGCTGCTGAGGTGGCGGTCGTCGAGGTGTAGTGAATGTGGATCCCCTCTGGAAGCCACGATATCCCGGCGTATGTCTCACCGGTGTCTGATGCTGCGGTGTACCAGCGGAACCCTGCCCTGCTGGTCTCGATGGAGTCTTGGTCTGACCCCTGCTAATAAGTTCCTCCTCTGCTATGAGGGCCTTTTGGACAACATCGTGCAAGGTTTGAGGCATCAGAATCCTAACCTTTGCATGCAGGCTGCCGTTAAGGCCAAACACGAACCTGTTGACCTTGAGCTTCTCAGTGTTCAGATGTGGAGCATACCGGAGCAGCTCCATAAAACGTGCCTCGTACTCGGGCACTGTACGACCTCCCTGTCGTAAGGCGTTGAACTCATTGAGCTGACGCTCAATGAATTCCTCAGAAAGATACCTCTCCCAGAACCGTTCCTCGAACAGTTCCCATGACACATCCTCGATGGCCATGTTCAGCTGTGGTAGGAGCGTCTTCCACCATAGAAGTGCACTCCCCTTTAGTTGGAAGACCGCCATGCAGACCTTCATGTTGGAGGTATAATCACGAAGTGCGAAGCACATCGCCATATTCTCCAACCATGCCTCAGCGGCTGCGCCGTCCGGGGCACCAAAGAACTTGGGAAATTTCACCTTCTCGAGTTCATGGTGAACGCTACCAGTAACGTTTGGTGCATACGACGGAACCTCAGCAGGGGCCGACGCCCTGGCCTCATCTCTGTCCAATCTGCTGATCAGTGCCTCAGACATGCGCTGGAAAGATCTCATCATCCCCACAACATCGGCAACTGCGATCTGCTCCTGTCCAAGGACCTGCTCGCCTCCCTAGGGGTTAGACCCCTCAGGCGTGGATGTTGCTGGAGGCGTCGCGCCTCCTCCCCTAGCACCCCGTCGTCTACCTCCGCGGCATCCTCTAACCATGATTACCTGCACACACATAATCAACTTGATCAGCAACAAAATAATCAAACATAATCATGTCAACGGAAGCCGTAGCGAATCCCAAGTCACGGGTCGAACCCGCTCTAATACCATATGTAAAGAACTACGTCGTTACGACAACCATTCTAGTAACAGGTGCAATTTTTTTTTTGTTTAAAGTGTGTGAGAGCGTGTAGAAGTAGCAACATACTGAACTGTACGACGCCACTCGACAAAAAACAAGACTCAACCACGAAGTTCAACACAACAAGACTGAAGGCCTCAACGAGAAACTGCAACAAATACGACCATAGGCAGAGGTGCACAACGCAGACATTTAGAGACAAAAGTAAAACTGACCACCCGCCCGTCCTACCCTGCAAGGTTAGGACCTCCAAGACACATAATCAACGCTCAAGACCAGGTTCCCATCGATTTTAACCATTTAAGGTCTCAGGGCTGGCGACTGTTCTGAGGAGCATGGAGGTGTCTACATCCCACCCGACACAACAGACCAAGCGACCAACTAATCACAATCAAGTACAACATAAATAAGAAGAACAAATGCCTCCCTTACGGAAGGCGCGCGACAAGAGGACTTCGACAACAACCCAAAATTCAATGTTATAAAAGAATAGCACCCTCATTTACTAGCTCTGAGTGATCTATTGTACTTAAGCCCAGGACGTTCCACCATGTGTCTTATCAATATCAAGAGATTACACTAATGTCGCAATAATATAACATATCATTTCATTTCTAAATTTCAATAAGACTGAGATAATTAAGGTCATACATTCAACACCAATCTTGCAATCTCGTTTATACGGTAAGAACAATACAACTTCATATTTCAACTTTATATTACCAATACAAAATTTATAGACAATTATTCCAGGACATAAGTGTGCCATAACAATATTCAAAGGACCAGGCGAAAATATAACAATATTAATGAACATGGTACAGAGTTATCCTTACTTTAAAACGGCAACATTAAAAATAACTACTATAAAAAGCGATATGTATAGAACATCCAAACTACATTCTATCGGTATCATTAGCAATCAATTATTTGAAAGGCAACGATGGGTAAGGCAGTAACATATATACCAACCATACAACAGAAATTTAGTATTAACATCATGCAACAGGAACTATGTATGCCAACGGGAACTATGTATGCCAACAGGAACTATGTACTTTTTATCAATACCAATCATGCAAAAAAAACAACCAATAATACAAAAAATGTATGCCATTCATGCAACAGAAATTTAACATTCTACCTTACAGTGACCTCACCAATATGACTAAGCGATTTAACATCATCATTAGAATTCGATTAACATCTGTCAACAATGTTGTCTAACAACATCATCACCGTTTCAAGTTAAATGACATTTACGTTGCAATTTGACGAAATATGACCGAAAGGAGTGGTTAAATTTGACGAAATATGATGAAATATGACAACAGGGCGCATTCAGCAACAATCTGACACGTCCAGAAAACAACTCCACCGTATCACTACAACAACCAAAATTTCGGACTAACAATTAAACGAAAATCAAGGTTTAGACAGAAAACAACAATACGGGTTGCCCATTAAGATTTATAACGCAGACAGAGTTGCTTCGGGGTTAAATTCACGCAGACAGAGTTGCTTCGGGGATTCAATTCACGCAGACAGAGTAGCTTCGGGGATTAAATTCACGCAGACAGAGTAGCTTCAGGGTTAAACTCACGTTGCCTATTTATTAAACGAAATGCCTGTTCAGTAAACACGAATGGCCTGTTCATTAAACACGAATGGCCTGTTCATTACTGCGGGGTTAAATTCAAGTTGTCTGTGCAGTATAACGAATTGCTTATTTGTTAAAAATGAAATTCTTGTTCATGTAAAACGAATTGCCGGTTTATTAAAAACAGAAAGACAAACATTCACAATGAGGAATGGAATATTACAAATGAGGTGGCCACCGCTGAAATGTCCACTGTAAACAAGGAGATCGCCCACAGACCCCAAAATCGTCACTGGACAAAAAAAAAAGGAACACCACTGTGCACATTTGCCCACTGTACAAAATAAAACGCCCAACAGAAGAATCGCTCAAAGCTTAAAATAAAACGCCCAATATCAGATCGCTCACGGTATAAGGTAGAAACGCCCAAAATCCCAAGAAAACGCCCATACCCCAATGTAAACGCAGGTCAAGGTAAAACGAATCAGCAGTCCATGGATGCCAACGAATCCAGAACGCCCAACTCAAAGGAAAACCCACACAGCAAAACGTTTCCCAAAAACGTGTCACTACCCTCAGCAACAACAACGAATATAAAAAGAAAATTCCCGCAATCCAGATTCATTAACAATTTAAACCCAACAAAAGATTCCAGAACGATATCACCGGAGCATACGAAAACGAACCACAACAGCTGAAGCCACATATTCCATATAATGCATCATAATCGCCTAAGAGAATAACTAGACAACCTACTCTACCAGAATATAAAATTCATACCGTTGCCTCTCGCCGGCTTCGGAAGACGTCTTGTGCTCCGCGCCGCGTCCCGCGCTCCGTGCCGCTCCCGCTCGCCGACCGTAGCGACCTCACCGGTACCTCGCAGCCAATCGCTAGGGGTACTCTGCTTCCCCCTTAGTCCCCCGAGCCGCAAAGGGGCCACACAAGAACCAGAGATAGACTAGCTTCTTAGCTCGCCTCCACGGCTGAGCTACCACTCCAACATAGCTGAGATAGACCCAACTCCTCACAAGCAATCCGTCAAACCACAATTCGACAGCGTAATGTTACTCTAACCGTTCATACCTCTGTTCCTTCCTTTCCCTTTCTTTTATAGAAAAATTGAGACCCACCTACTTTCCTAATCATTAATTAATTAATTTTTAATGACAAACCTCTAAACAATCTCCGCCGTCCAAGTGTCACTCATCCCTAGGGTTCTCCAAAAAATAATTTATTTTTAATAATTAAAAGACTAAATTCCATCATTCTCCAAAAATCGCTCCTTAAATTACTCCTAGGGTTCCTAGATCTCCTCTCATGCTTTTAATCACTTTCCTAAAATGAAGTTTCTGAATTTTAGTAACTCCTTAAATGCAGATTCCTTTTTGCTTTTTACCCTATGTCCCCTACTTTCCAATATTAAGTTTCCTTTATTTATAGTTTCCCTAATTCCATTTTTATTCCACTCTTTTATTATTATTTTATTATTATTTAAACCCAAAAGATAAATGCGGATTTTTAATCTGTTCAATATATATATGTATATTTTTTTTTAATTCCTAGCTTTTATACTGCCATACTTTTAATAAATTTTTATTTCTTCTTTATCATTTAAAAGCCAAGGGTTTCTCTTAATTTATTTCCCCCATTACTTTACCCCCTTTACTTTTAATAAGACTTTAATTAACACCTAGGTGGGTTTTAGTTTACGCCCTAGGTTTATTTTGTAGGATCTTTTCTTAGGGCTGGTCAAATTTATCTTAGAGATGTTTTAATTTAGGTTTTGATTTGAACATGGTGACAATTTAATTAGGGGAGTCGTTTTTCTTAAAATTTTTATCAGGCGTTAAGGTCTAGGGTCATCTAGGTTGTCTCATCCTCATCATCAACGCGACGTGCCCTTCAGGACGCACTACGTGCTCCAAGGTGCCACTTGCCTTGTTTGCTTCGGTTGCGCGACGTGCCCTTCAGGATGCACCACGTGCTCCAAGGGTGCCACTCGCTGATTTGTATTTCTTTGCGCGACGTGCCCTTCAAGATGCACCACATGCTCCAAGGGTTCCACTCGTTGATTTGCATTTATTTGTGCGACGTGCCCTTCAGGATGCACCACGTGCTCCAAGGGTGCTACTCGCTGGCTTGACGGATTGGTAGACTCTATAACCGCTGGAGTCAACACTCCACCAGGTGAGCTTGTGGGAGACTAAGGGCTCTAAGGGATAAGGCCCCCGCCTTATTGTGCACCCCTTAGAATCATCTTGAGCGACTGTCGCAGTCTGCCCTCACGGCATCGTGGATCCTTTCGAACTAGGTAATCGTTAACCTACAGTTCGAGCCACGGCGGGAGTGCTAGTAGGCTGTGGCAGGGCTGCTGTCCACACCT
>ML776702.1:1051884-1100190 GCA_009831015.1 Picea engelmannii
TCCACACCTCTCCCTCAATCTCTCTGGAACTCGTGTGTGGCCCCTCTACTCCATATGTGAGTCTGGTCGGCAAGCTATCGTCAGCCTGCATCATCAACCATCATGTCAGATCATGTCAACAACATATCATAAAATCAATAGCACATCATCAAAACAAATCAATATCACCGTAAATGAAACAACTCAAATAGCCCACTCCCTGACTCAATCCGGAGTCCAAGGGAGTTCCACCGATGCCTCTGCATCCTCAAGGTCCGAGACCCTACACACTCAATGAAACTGAGTCAGTAGCACCTGTCTACACCAAAGTAGTAAAAACATCCTGTCATATAACTTAATGCATCATAATGAAAGAAAAAGTTGTATCATCATAAAAATCCAGATCACTTGCGAGCAAGTGTCCTCAAAGAATAAGTTCGGTAAGTGCGCCAGAGCGGGATGTTACAGTTCATCTAATAATTCATCGATGATAAGAATAGGAAAATTATCTTTAATAGTGATCTTGTTGAGCTCTCTATAATCTGGACACATATGCCATGAGCTATATTTCTTGAATACCATTACCATTGGTGCATAGTAAGAACTTTGGCTAGGTCTAATAATGCCAGCCTCTAACATTTCTGCAACCATGTGCTCATTTTCACTCTTCTGGGCATAAGGGTATCTGTATGGCCTGATGTTAAGAGGAAGACTCCCAGGAATTAGGTAAATTTCACGATCATGATTTCAAGTGGGTGGAAGACCTTTGGGAATATCTTCAAATACTTTGGAATTCTTATCAATGATCCCTTGGATATCTTGAGGAATAGATGTCTTAGATGTTTGAACATCTAGTGAGCATATTTGTGCAATAACGCCTTGATGCCCATTTTTCAATAATTTTGTCATGCCATTAGAGATTATCACCTTACCGGGTTTCCCTGTGATACCTCTTAACTCAATTTCTTTTCCTTCCAATGAAAATTTCATGAAAAGTTCTTGAAAATTAAAAGCCATTGTTACTAATGATTGTAACCATTGGATTCCTAGTACAACATCAACACCACCCATGGGTATAGCAATCATTGGAATATTCATTAGCTATTCCCCCATAGTAAGATTGATCTTATTTCATTTTCCTGAGCAATTGATAGTTCCTCCATCTGCAATCATTACTTGAAACTCTGGTACTGGATATACAAAGCAATTGAGAGCTTTGGCTAATTTATAGTGAATGAAATTATGAGTACTGCTAGAATCAACTAGGACTATTACCTTTTTCTTTTTGATGTATACTTCGATCTTGAGGGTTTGAGGAATGCTAATTCCAGCCAATGCATTACAAGATATCATGGGAGTCAACTCTTCAGATGATTTTTCTTCTACGTTTTCATCTTGAGATGGTTCTTGTTCTTGTTCTTCTTCCTCTTCACAATCTATGTAGAATAATTTCTTCTCACCACACTTATGTCCCTTACTGTACTTGCTATCACAATTAAAGAATAAACCTTTTGCTTTTCTTTTCTCCAATTGTTAAGGTGTCAACCTTGTAGGTTGAGGTGTTTTAGAAGAAGGATCATTATTCTCTTTATAGATGTTGGGATTGGTCCTTCTAGTATCCATAGCCATATTTTTACTTTCAACATTTCTTGCCACCTTAAATGCATTCTCCAATGATTTGGGTTCCCAAAGGTGAACCTCATGTTGAATGTTATCCTTTAAAGTTTTTATGAATACATCAATCAAGTGTTCATCTGGAATATCCGTTTCCTTTATATTCAATCTTTGGAAGTTATTAATGTGCTCTGTAACTGAACCCTTTTGCTTGAGAATTATCAATTGGCTAAAGAAGGTATTTCTCCTTGTATCCTCATAGTGTGCTATCATTTCTTCCGTGAAAATTGTCCAAGTGACGAGTGATTTGTGAGAACAAATCCATAGATACCATACAAATTGATTGGGTTCTAAATATAAAGAAGCAATTCATACCTTTTGTGTATGTGGCACATTATGTATATCAAATAATTGCTCCATCTGAAGTATCCATGTGATTGGAATTTCTCCATTCTTGATTCACCTTCCTTGTGTCCTCATCATGAATTTCATGGGATACATTTTCACTTTCAAGTGTCCTCTCTATTATGAAATTTTTCAATCCTTCCATTATCTCCCTTTTTAAACCCTCCATCATCACTTGTAGTTCATCTTTTGTTATTGCCTTCTTTTGTAAATCATTTATGTCCCTACGCATTTCTTCACCTTCATCAAGAGTCCATGTAGGATTATCTGGAGGCTTATTAGGTGTAGAAGTTCCCTTTTTGCGTGGCATGTTGGCCAAGTATCACTTTTGAACCTTGATTTTGAGGTGGTTCTGCTAGACAATATGTATTATGTTGTATCTCCAACGTTTCGGCCCTTCTGGGTATGAAAATTTATTTTGTGTAGTTCTCTGATATTTCTTCTCTGCAATTCCATAGGTCTGATCAAAATTGGATGTGCCAAGTGGAATTTATAGTAACTTCCCCACAAATTGCTTATTTTTGGCCTTTGAGGGAGATGCCACTTATATAGCGTGCCTTGCACAAAATAATTGATATAAAATTCTAAAAATTGTACCAGAAATACTAAAGACTATCCACTATCCAATGCAACTAGTCTCACTCAATTTGGATACTCTAGGAAGAATTTATGATTGTTTTACCTGTAACACCTTTTTGAGACTAGTCAATAGGACTAGTTAGATACCCTATTTTCTATAGGGTGTATATACAAATGTAAGACAACCCAGAAGATGAAATTTTTACCACATATACATTACTAATTTCTATGAATATCCTCTAGAGTTTAGGGTCTTAAACATTAAATACAAATTTTTATAGCGAACATTCCACAATGACTCATTTCAGGATGATTCGAGAACCCTATCTTGCACAGGCTATATATCCAAAATTGTAAGGCCTCATGAGCTGAAATTTTAACCCAACGTACCTTGATCCATCTGCTCAATATAATCCAAGCAGTTCCTTCTGAAACATTGTAGAAAAAAAGTTATATTGAAAATTCCAAGGTGTCTCAGATGTAGCGGTGAAACCCCAAGACCTTGTGCTCTGATACCATATGTTAAGAACCAAATATCAATATAGCATAGAAAAACCTCAGAATAAGTACTCAACGCCTTGAAAAAGATATAAATTCATATAATCAATGTATTCGAGGGGGAAACCTCCTTATTCCCACATAAATGTACAATTCCAAGATGATTCCAAATGAAAATGTCTCCTTGGTATATATAGGAGACTAGGAGGTGTAATTACAACTAATGGAATAAAGCCGACATAAATAAAATAACATTACTAATGTAATATGCCCCAATTAAGGGGTAATGAGCCAATATTAGGGCTTAACATGGAATGCCACATAACTCCTCACGGTTAGAGAGTTATGGCCATGTGAAGTTGGAGAACCCTCATGAGTTATTTAGAAGGTCAAATAAGTCAATTGTTCTAGAATCTCCTAGAAGAAGTGTACTATTCAAATTGATTGTAAATAGGAGTTAATCATGGGTATAGTTGTTACATTATGAAAATAATTAAAAATAAATTAGTTGCAACAAGAAGTTGTGAGTTTGGTAATTATTGTAAAGTAGTTGTGATGCACAGATTGAATAGTCAAAGTGGTTACAACAAGAATTTAGTTAAAGGAAAAGAAGTTATGAATTGACTAATTATATAAAAGTTAGTTGCAACAAGAGGTTGTGAGTGAAGAGAAATTATTTAAATAATAAAGTAGTCAAAGTGGTTGCAAAGAGAAATTATTTAAGTAATAAAGTGGTTGCAACAAGAAGTGGCGAGTTTACTATTTATGGATAAGTCAAAGTGGTTGCAAAATAAATTAATTAAATAATAAAGTTAGTTGCAACTAGAAGTGGAGAGATTACTATTTGTGGATAAAGTGGTTGTGAGTGGACAAATGGTTAGAAGTGGGTTAGCCCTAGAAGAAAGAAGTTGGATAAAGTTAGATAGAAGGTAGCCCCTTCAAGAATCTACTTGGAGAGTATACATAAGAGAGCAAGGAACTCCGATTAGCACCTATCCTACCTAATGAATATCATTGAATATCTATTTTTTGAAAGGTCTATTGCAGGTACATATTGATACATCAAGTTACGCAAGTATGAGGTAGTAAAGGAGGGTTGACGACGAAAGTTTTAGAGTTGCAGAAATACTAAAAAATCCTAGTTTTTGAGGTGTATGTGGGTTGTAGTGGAAGAAGGCACGTACATACACATGATGAAGGAGAATAGGGAGCGTACATACACAAGATAAAAAAGAGAATGTCACGTACATTTGGGAAAATGCCATGAAATCTTGAGTAAATGAAGATACTAGATCTCTAGAGTTAGAAAGCAAGCTCCCAGGAAGGTCTACAGTGATTAGGTACAGTAGATATATCTACAGGTTCAAAAGATATGTCATATTCTTATGTGTAGATGGATATTGTTGTCTCCATGAGATATGGTTATGGGATATTGAGGATTTACCCTAGAGAGGTTTTTGGTTGTATGACACTTATTGCATGAGATAGATCTATAGAAATAAAACACTGGTATGGGTGGTATTCATTATTGTTAGATCCTTTTGGGTTGAGTGTTGAGGCATATCTTGTATTTCTTGGTACATGGTTGAGAATTTTTGGTTGTGATGTGTTAGTGTAGTTGTTGGTTAGTTTGAGGAAGATTTGTTGTAGTACATGGATGGTACATGTGTGTGTGTGTTATTGGTATACATTATGGTACATTATGCGAGGATTTTGTTAGTGGTATTGATATATGATTGGTACACACTTGAGGCTACATAACAATGAGGTTTTGGCACATATTTTGATGTAATGATTTATGGTATTTGGATCATGGATTCTTTGGTGAATTGTTAGAGGCACTTTCTAGTAGTATTGGTGACAATTGATTGGTACATGTTTAGAGGCATTTTCTAGTAGTATTGTTGACACATGGTATATCGATGATGTCGCATAGATACCTGGATATATTAGTAAAAGCACATGTTGGTCTTGGTGATGGTTATGATGTATTATTACATGCATAGTTGATGCACTTATGATGGTACATGTTGTGTGAATGATTGATGTACATGGTTGATAGTATAGGTTGATTGGTATAGGTTGGGACAGGTTGTAGGTTCATGTGACAGAGGAAACAAAGTGTCTAAGTTTCAGAAAAGGAAAAAACCCTTGATTTCTGAAGGCATACACAGGTTACAGTATAGACATGCCACGTACATATGTAGGCTCCAATACAGATAGAGGGCATACATACATGAGATGTGGAATAAACATGTCATGTACATGTTGGTTTTGGTTGGTACAGGGTAAATTCTGGTACAAGATTTATTGCAGGCTATTGGTACAGGTTGGTTACATTTTGTTGGCACAGATTGGTACAGGTTTATAGTGGTATATCTCACAGTGACAATGTGGCAGTGGTTTCATCATTTCACTTATATTTTAGGGTGGTATGATGAGGAAATGATAGGTGAATGTATTTATTATTTGGGTTGGTTATCATTGATGCCAACCTTTGAAGAAAGTCTGGTAGTGAATTTCGCTAGCACAAAGGTTTGGGTAATGGACCCAATTTTGTTTGATGTATAATGGTATGATTTTTAATATATTTGAAGGTAAGATTATTCTATATGGATAGTACATGTCACGCCATTTCTGGTGGTATGTGGAACGTCACATAACTCCTCACGGTTAGCGAATTATGGCCATGTGAAGTTGGAGAACTCTCATGAGTCATCTAGAAGCCCCAAAAGGTCAAAGTAGTCAAAGTGGTTGCAAAGAAGAAATTATTTAAATAATAAAGTGAAATGATGAGTGTACTATAATTTAAAGTGGATACAAAATAATTTTTTTAAATAATAAAATTAATGGAGAAATTACTAAGTGGTTAGAAGAGGGTTAGCCCTAAAATAAGAAAAGTGGTTTAAGAGATTTTAGAAGGTAAATAATAAAGTGAAGTGATGAGTTTACTATAAGTCAAAGTGGATATAAAATAAATTATTTAAATAATAAATTTAATGGATAAATTACTAAGTGGACAAGTGGTTAGGAGTGGGTTAGCCCTAAAATAAGGAAAGTGGTTTAAGATGGTTAGAAGTTAACCCCTTGAGGAAGCTCCATAAAAGTATAAATAAGAGGCAAGGGTCTCTTATTTTAATCAAACTTGAGAATATTGAATATATATAAGTGACTGAGGTAACCAAAGGATATCTACGATGAATTTCAGATGGAAGGTGAAGTAAAGAAGTCTGAAATTCAAAGGAGGATAAATTATTTTGATGATGCTTTCTAAGGTATGTTATTTACAAGTCATCTCACCATTTTCGCAATAACGTTTTTTATAGAATGATTCAAACTGAAAAATATGGAGGCCATTGAAGAAGCATATTCAATTAGTTTTGATAACAAATTCATCTTGTGGGTCGTTTTATTTTTGGAGTTACACTCTGTGGAAAATAGGGTTTGTGGCTGGTCCTGAAACTAGTCTAAAACAAGTGTTTCAGGTAAAAACATGATAACTTATTCATAATGGATCCCAATTAAGTAAGAACAAATGTATTGGTTATAGTACAGTCTTTAGTATTCTGTGTACCATTTTCATATCCATACAACAAATATTCCGTGTGGGGCACTCTCTACAAGTTTGCTCTCTAGAATAAGCTAGAATTCAACAAGGTATGCCATTTTTTCTATAACTCCTTTTTTGAGAGGTTCCAAGCAGTTAAACCTGGAGGAATTTCACAAAAGACACTGAAGAACATTGTGTACTATTTTTAGATCTTTATTCAATACACATACACAGTTATGATTAATTCAAGTTGGGGTTGTTGACTAATCCAAAAGTAGTCACGTGAGAATAAATTAAAGTTTGATAAAATGATAGTGTATTGTTGTTAAAGTTAAGGAAGGTTTGCAGGTATGTGATCATATACACCAAGTCTATCATAGAGTTACAAATCAGATTTTTATGATGAAATTGATGAGGGATTTTTGTTGACGTATGTTACAGATATAGGTTGTATAACAATGAGGTTGTGGCACATGGTTTTTATGTAATGGTTTATGGTATTTGGGTATGGATAGTGTGATGTATTTCTAGAGAAATTTTGATGGTTATATTGGTATATGGTTGAGGTACATGTTGGGTACATGGTTGAGACAAGTAGTTGATGAGTTGGCACATACATGAGGTGTATAGTTGATGATGTTGGTACATCTTGATGAGTCATAATTTATGTGTATTTGATGAATGATTGAAACATATTTGGTGCATGGTTGATGTACTCGTTGATGGTATAGGTTGAGGTATAGGTTGGTGCATGATTGATGCACTTGTTTATGGTACAAGATGATTACAGGTTGTTTGGTACAGGTTGGTGCATGGTTGATGCACTTGTTTATGGTACAAGTTGATTGGTACATGTTTACAATAGTATATCTCACAGTGATAGTGTGACAGTGGTTCCATCATTCTAATTTTATTTTAGGCCAGTTGTACGGGGCAATAATAGGTTGTTGTAGCCGCTGTCAGGTTGTAGCCGGAGAACATAGGGGGTTGTAGCCTCCTTCTGGTTGTATCCAGAGAATTGGGGAGTTGGATATTCCTTCAGGTTGTATCCTGAGAAACTAGGGGGTTGGAGCCTCCTTCTAGTTGCAGCTGGAAAACAAAGGAATTTAGTGCTTCCAATGAATGTAATTCTTAAAGACATATAAGAAAAAACATTTCATGGTTTTCTCTCGCTTTGGGTTTCCACGTAAAATCATTGGTGTACTGTGTATCTGTATAATTGCTCATTTGTTCATTTTTTATTTACTCTACAAGTATTGGATGATAATACTACATTGATATAACACTTGCATTTTATGGTTAAAAAGGATTAAATTGATCTATTACTGATTCATACCCCCTCTCAGTAATCGAACAATTGGTATCAGTGCGGGTTCCTTCAGGAAACAGTTTAACCACTGGAAGAAGATCATGGATTATTCTGAGATTGGAGTGCCATTGTTTAATGGTCATAATGGTTTAAAGTATGAGTTATGGAGTGTAAGGACAAAATTATTTTTATAGGCACAAGGGTATTATATTTGGCTATCAGTCATTACAGGATATGATAGTTCAAAAGGGGAAAAGACTATAGCCAAGAAGGAATTGAAGAAGAATAACAAAATAGTAATGGATTTCATCTGTGAAGGATTACCTAATCTGGTAAGAGAAAAGGTTGGTAAATGTTCATCAGCCAAAGAACTTTGGGATAAGTTACATGACATATATTCTTCAACCATTGCGAATTCAGAAAATGCCAAAGAAAATGCAGATATAGTCTACAGATAAAAAAGAAATATGCTCACCATGTCAAACAAATTCAGAAGATAAAGAGTACATAATCAACAGAGCTATATTGTTTTGCTTTAATTGTGAAAAACGTGGACATCTTGAAATATAATTCCATGAAGGAAATAAGACAAAAAAACTAATTGAAAATGGAGACGATTATGAAGCATAATTGATTAGTTCTTTAGATGAACTAAGAAAAGAAAGAGAAGACAAAACGCCACTCAAGAAAGAGTTGATGAAACAAAAAGAAATTGTTCACATTTTTGAAGAATCCCAACAGGTCATCGAGAACTTAAGAACTTAGCTAGAAGAAGCCAAAAATATTGAAGAAAAGCTTGAATATCAAAAGCAGTATTTGGAAGCCAACATAACAGCATAGAAGGAAGAAGCAAAAATGAGAGATAAGACATTGACAAATAATCTTAAGGAAAGAACTAATGATCTAAACCAACTTGAGGGAAAGTTTGGTCAAGAAGAGAAAGGACTTGAAGATGAAATAATCACATTAAATATCCATCTTGAAGAATTGAAAATAACAAAAGAATTCATGAAGTCTGAGATAATGAAGAAAGAAGAAGAGGTTGAGAAGCTTGAAGAAGAAGTTGTCACATTGAGAAGTAAAATCGTCAAGCTCAACAAGAACATTGAAGAGAAAAAAACATCTACAATAGTTATAGAGAATGAAGAGACACACTCTAGGTTGCTAGAAAAAAAGAATGAAGAAAATAAAAAGAGTTATGCAGAAGTACTCAAAGGAAGGAATCATGGTCAACCAGAATCTAAGAAAACTATTGAAGATTCATCTTCAAGAAGACCATCCATGTTCAAGCCACAAAGAATCTTCAATCATGATCATGATCAGTCAAGGAATAAATTCAGAAGGACTACACCACAAAGAAGATCATTCACTCCCAGGTATGCAAATCTCTTTTATGGTCATTGTTTTTATTCTACTAATTTTGGACATAAGGTTGCAGATTGTAGGGATTATAAAAGAAATGTTCAAGCAAGAAATTCCTATGTGGCCCCACATAACATTGAATGTTACAAATTTCATAACTATGGACACATAGCTAGTGATTGTAGAAGCATGATCAATACTTCCATGAAAGAGAACACTAATATAAAATATAAGAAAGTATGGATAAGAAAACACGAAGAACATGTGAAAAAAGACCAGGTCCTAGAGATCGCAAGGTTGGCAATAAAATGAGATGAATACAATTCTATAGAGAAAAAGAAATATGTCATATACATAAAGGTTTGGAAAATAATTAAAAGAAAATAAGGACAAGTAAACAAGGAACATGTTCAAGAGATTGTACTTTCAGGCATTGTAGTGAAATATGAATCCATAGACATAAATAAAGAAGTCAGAGTTCAGAGATATGATGAATATACCAATGAAGATGATGATGAATACACATCAGAGAATTAATTTTTTTGAGCCATCTGGCTTAGAGACTCCCAGGTAATATGAATATTAGATAGGGGGAGTCTATGTGATAGTTGTGACATACCAAAGAACCATCCTTCAATTAGCTTGTATAGTTTGAGAAGACTTATCTAGAGAAATAAGTTAGCAGAAGTACAATCAATTGTAGTAGTGAAGACTTCATGATAGTATAATGATAAATGGGTCAACAATATGGATAGTTGTGCAATAAAGTATTGGATAATATGGACATAGATGGATTCGTAAGAACACTTAGTAGGTTTGGACAGATATATGACAGTGGATGAGAGCATGGATTCATAGATTGGTTCAGAGAGTGGTTCAGAGATAAAGGAACATTATCATAATGGATGATATTTACATAGGAAATGGCTCGATCAATGATAATGGATTCGAAATTGACAGATATTATTTGGACACATGTAGTGCATACAACAGTTCACATTCAAGATAGAGTAATGCTTAGAAACAATAATGACAAAAATCCCTATGAGCTATGGAAAGGAAGACCAACAAATGTGAAGGACTTTAGAGTATTTGGAAGAAAATGATACATCAAAAGAGAAGATGGAAGAATGGGAAAGTTTGACTCATGTGTGGACAAAGGAGTACTTGTTTGTTACTCAAGTACAAGGAAAACATACAAGTGTTACAATATGAGGTTGAACAAAGTTGTGGAAAGCATCAATGTAACAATTGATGAAATAGGTGGACGAGAAATAAAGGAAGAAGAAAATGAATCAATGGAACAAATTTACAAAGAAGAAGCAGAAGATGAAGAAGAAGTAGAAGGGGAAGATGAAGAGGATCAGATAAAAGTAGAAGAGAAATTTTAACAAGTGTCTCCAAAGACACCTAAAAAATGAGTACAAAAGAATCATCCTTCAGATTAGATTATCGGAAATAAGGATGCATGAGTTGGGACTAGAAGAAGAATATGTTCGCCAGAACAAATGCACCTAGCACTCTTATCTACAATTGAACCAAACAGTTTTGAAGAGGACAACAAGGATGAATTCTGGAATAAAGCCATGGATGAAGAATTGGATCAAATAGAGAAGAATGACACTTGAGAATTGGTTCTAAGACCAAATAATAAGAATGTGATTGACACAAAGTGGGTTTTCATAAATAAATTGAATGAATATGGACAGGTTACAAGGAACAAAGCTAGATTGGTATGTAAATGATACACATAGGTTGAAGGAATTGAATTTGAAGAGAAATTTTCCCCAGTTGCCAGAATGGAAGAAATTTGATTGATTTTAGCTTATGCATGCTCCAATAATAAGTGTATCAAATGGATGTGAAAACAAATTTTCTGAATGAGGAACTTGAAGAAGAAGTCTACATTGAACAACTAGAACGATTTTAGTTGTCAGAGAACACAGATTATGTGTATAAATTGAAGAAGGCCTTGTATGCTCTAAAACAAGATCCTAGAGCATGGTACTCTAGACTAAATAAATATCTGCAACAGGAAGGGTTTAGAAAAGGAAGTGCAGAAACCAACCTCTACATCAAGGTAACTCAAGATGGTATTTTATTAATTGAAGTTTATGTTGATGATATTATTTTTGGAAGTATTGATGATAGGTTAAGCCAAAAATTTGCAAAGGATACGCATAATGATTTTAAATGTCATTACTTGGAGAACTATCCTTCTTTTTGGGTATTCGGATACGTCAAAGCAACCAAGAAATTTTTATTTTTCAAACTAAGTATATCAGAGAAATGCTAAATATGTTAGGAATGGAATATTGAAAACCAGTTACCACTCCTATGCAAACCAGTTACAAGTTGAGAAAAGATGATGATTCAAAATATACACACCAGAGGAAATCCAGTTCAATGATTGGTATCTTACTATATGTGATAGCATCGAGACTAGATGTAATGCAGGCAGTTGGAAAGGTGACATGATTTCAGGCAACACCAAAGTTATCACATGTATTAACAATGAAGAGGATTTTCATATATCTCAAAGGAACATAAGAGTTTAGATTATGGTATCCAAAAGGAAAGCATATATCACTTATTTACTACATAGATGTAGATTGAGAGGTTGCATTGATGACTGACGAAGCACCAGTGGAGAATAATTCTACTTGGGTGAGTTTTTAGTATCTTGGCTAATAAAGAAACAATCATCAATATCTTTATCTACAGCCGAAGTAGAGTATATTGTAGAAACAAGATATTGTACTCAGGTTCTATGGATGAAACAAAGTTTGATAGATATACATGTTGAGTATGATGAGCCCATTCCAATATATTGTGATAATACAACCGCCATTAGTATCTCAAAGAACTCAGTGATGCACTCCAAGACAAAGCACATTCCAATAAAGTATCACTTTCTACGAGAACATGTTGCAGAGAAGAACATCAGAGTTAAATATGTGGGCAGAAAAGAACAAGTGGAAAACATATTTACAAAACTGCTTCCAGGGGAAGCCTTTGAGTATCTTCACCAGAGACTCGGAGTAATTTCTACTCCAAAATGAATGCTTTTGAATGTTTATCTTATATGCCTTAGATTTACACGAGGAAGCACCATAAAGAGGACAGTTTAGGTTGGGAGATCAGTTTCAGGAAGAGTTCAGTCAGGGGGAGCAACCCTAGATGGAAATATACCTTTTCCATTGATCACAAAGGGGGAGATATTTATCACATGCAAAGATAGAATTGCTTGGAGAAAGAGAATAGAGGCATGGTTCTAGGGGGAGCGATGGTAACAACGAGAGAATGAGTGATATGAATTCAATATTACATCCAAGTGTTGCCATCAATTCCAAAGGGGGATATTGTTGATTATTTGTGCTAGTTGTCATTGATGCCAACCCTTGAAGAAAGTCTGGTAGCAAATTCTAGTAGCACAAAGGTTTGGGTAATGGACACAAGTTTGTTTGATGTATAATGGTATGAGTTTTAATATATTTGAAGGTAATACTATTCTATATGGATAGTAAATGTCATTCCATTTTAGGTGGTATGTGGAACCTCACATAACTCCTCACGATTAGAGAGTTATGGCCATGTGAAGTTGGAGAACCCTCATGAGTCATCTAGAAGCCCCAAAATGTCAAAGTAATCAAAGTGGTTGCAAAGAACAAATTATTTAAATAATAAAGAGAAGTCATGAGTGTACTATAAATCAAAGTGGATACAAAATAAATTATTTAAATAATAAAGAGAAGTCATGAGTGTACTATAAATCAAAGTGGATACAAAATAAATTATTTAAATAATAAAGTTAATGGAGAAATTATGAAGTGGACATGTTGTTAGAAGTCGGTTAGCCCTAAAATAAGGAAAGTGGTTCAAGAGATTTTAGAAGGTAAACAATAAAGTGAAGTGATGAGTGTACTATAATTCAAAGTGGATACAAAAGAAATTATTTAAATAATAAATTTAATGGAGAAATTACTAAGTAGACAAGTGTTTAGAAGTGGGTTAACCCTAAAATAAGAAAAGTGGTTTAAGATGGTTAGAAGGTAACCCCTTGAGGAAGCTACATAAAAGTATAAATAAGAGAAAAATGTTTCTCATTTTAATAACACTTGAGAATATTGAATATATACAAGTGTCTGAGGTAACCAAAGGATATATAAGTCAGATTTTAGAGGGAAGGTGAAGTAAATAAGTTCCAAATTCAAGGGAGGATAAATTCTTTTGATGATGCTTTCTAAGGTATGTTATTTACATGTCATCTCACCATTTTCAAAATAACGTTTTTTCTAGAATGATTCAAACAACAAAATCTGGAGACCATTGAGGAAACATATTCAAGTAGCTTTGATAAACATTTCAGCATGTGGGCCATTTTATTTTTGGAGTTACACTCCTTGGAAAATAGGGTTTGTGGCTAGTTCTGAAACTAGTCTAAAACAGGTGTTTCAGGTAAAAATATCATAACATCTTTATAACAGATCCAAATTAAGTAATACCAAATGTTTTGGTTAGAGTAAAGTATGTAGTATTCTATGTACTATTTTAAGATCCATACAACAAAAATTTCGTGTGTGGCATGCTCTATAAGTTTTCTCTCTAGAATACGCCAGAATTCAACAAGATATGCCATTTTTTCTATAACTCCTTTTCTGAGCGGTTCCAAGTAGTGAAATCTGGAAGAATTGCATAAAATACAATGAAGAACATTGTGTACTATTTTCAAATCTTTATTCATTACAGGTACACAATTATGATTATTTCAAGTTAGGGTTGTTCACTAATCCAAAATTAGTCATGTGAGACTAAAGTAAAGTTTGATAAAATGATAGTCTCTTGTTGTTGAATTTAAGGAAGGTTTGCAGGTATGTGATCATATACACCAAGTCTATTACAGAGTTACAAATCAGATTTGGATGATGAAATTGATGAAGGCTTTTGGTTGAGGTATGTTATAGATAGAGGTTGTATAACAATGATGTTGTGGCACATGGTTTGATGTAATGGTTTATGGTATTTGGTTATGGATAGTGTGATGTATTACTAGAGAAATTTTTGTGGTTATATTGGTATATTTATTTGGTATATGGTTGATGTACATGTTGGGTACATGGTTGAGACAAGTAGTTGTTGAGTTGGCACATACATGAGGTGTATAGTTGATGATGTTGGTACATCTTGATGAGTCATAGTTTATGTGTATTTGATGCATGATTGGTACATATTTGGTGCATGGTTGATGCACTCGTTGATGGTACAGGTTGAGGTACATGTTGGTGCATGGTTGATGCACTTGTTTATGGTACAAGATGATTACATGTTGTTTGGTACAGATTGGTGCATGGTTGATGCACTTAGTTATGGTAGAGGTTGATTACAAGTTGATTGGTACAGATTTACAACAGTATATCTCACAGTGATAGTGTGACAATGGTTCCTTCATTCTTCTTTTATTTTAGGGTGGTTGGATAGAGCAAGGAAAGGTGGTTGTAGCCACCTTCCGGTTGTAGTCGAAGAACATAGGGGGTTGTAGCCTCCTTCTAGTTGTAGCTAGAGAATTGGGGAGTTGGATCTTCCTTCAGGTTGTAGCTTGAGAAAATAGGGGTTGGATCCTCCTTCTCGTTGTAGATGGAAAACAAAGGAAGTTGGTGCTTCCAATGAATGTAATTTTTAAAGACATATAAGAAAAAACGGTTTGTGGTTTTCTCCCACTTTGGGTTTCCACGTAAAAAAATGGGTGCACTATGTATGTGTATGATTGTTCATTTGTTCATTTTTTATTTACTCTACAACGATTGGATGATAATGCTACATTGATATAAAACTTGCATTTTATGCTTAAAAGGATCAAATTTCTCTATTATTGATTCACCCCCCTACTAGTAATCCATCATAATGTAGCCACCTTCTGGTTGTAGTCGGAGAACATAGCGGGTTGTAGCCTCCTTCTGGTTGTATCCAGAGATTGGGGAGTTGGATATTCCCTTAGGTTGTAGCCTGAGAAACTAGGGGGTTGGAGCCTCCTTCCAGTTGGAGATGGAGAATTGGAAGTTGGTGCTTTCTTGAATGTTATTCATAACATATAAGAAAATCATTCTATGGTTTTCTCCCACATTGGGGTTCCACGTAAATATTGGTGTACTGTGCATTGTGTGGATGTGTGTGTTATTTTTTATTATGCAATGATGGATGCTAATGTTTATAATATAGTAATATATTGATGATGAATAGATGGACATGATTGGAAAAGTTAAAGGCATATACTTTGTGGTTAAAAGGATTAATAAGTGGTATAATTGCTCATTATTGATTCACCTCTCAGTAATCAAACATTTATCCTTATCCATATTATAAGATTCTCAAGAATCAATAAGTCACTCATCCAAAGAAGAAGTATAAGTTTCATTGAAAGAGAAATTATAATAAAAAAGTGAATGTCCATGAGAAGAAGAGGTAGAATAAGAATAATCAATGTTGATGTTGTTCTTGTTCATCGTTTCTTATGAGGCTTCCATATTTTTAAAACATTTATAATCGATATAACCATATCACCCATAAAAGTTGCAATGTATATTAGTCTTCTTACTTTTGTATTTTTGTCCTTTGTCACCATTAGGAGTGGAAGCTAGCTAAAAGGGTTTGGGACCATTGTTTTGCGTGTTGTTGTGGAGAGAGTGTTGCTTCTTAGGATGCTTGGATTTATCTTTCTTATATGCCACTAAGGCTTTGTTATATCTACCTACAATGCTTATTATCCCAAGTTTCAAAAGATTATTTTACTCTCTAATCAAATAATCACAAAAAGACTCAAGATTGGGTTCTTTTTAAGAATCCCATAGAAATTATCTAGTGGCATAAAAGATAGATACAAATACAAAATTTGCAATACGAATTTCAACAAGAATAACATATATGCAATGGTAATCCTTCATATTTATGTTACATTCTTTAAGAAATTTTTTAAGTGTTTTGAACTTAAGTAAATAATCTTCAATGCAAGGAAATTCATTGGGACTTAAAGTCATTAATTGATTTTCAATCTCGTGGGCTTAAATAATATTGTGTTTACCAAACACATTCAATAATTTCCCAATCTTCATCTAGGTAATCAATTCCTTGAAGGGGGAACCTTAAATTAGGAGAGATGGACATTCTGATTAGTCCACATGCTTCACCATTCTTATTATCCCATTTGGCTGTATTTTCGACTTCAGTGGATACTTTTTCTTTTCCCAAGGTAATTCGGTACAATCCTTTACTTCTTAATACATCCTCCATATGGGATTTCCATGAGAAGTAGTTGGTACTGGTAAGAAAATTATCACTTGGATAATCCATATTAAAATATGCAAATAATACGGATTCAAAAACTAAAATTGATGGTCTATATGGAAAGTTCTTGAAAAAATAGGTTGTTTAAAAAAAATGGCACTGAAAATAGACTTCGAATGTGAAAGTTATTCCCTTTAAAAAAACCACAAATGGTAACCAAAGAACCATGTCAGAAGTATAAATTGGTCCATGTGGTGATGCCCCTCATTTTCTAACTTTTCCTAAAAGATCACTTTTATATATAAGTTACTTATGAAGTGACCCACTTTTATAGAATAAGTGAGAATCACTTTTACAATGAAGTTTCTTTATAAATTAAAGTTGTATGGAAAAAAATAACTTAAAATAAAATATTACATTTATTTAATAGTGATTCACTTTTATAATTTAAGTAAAATGCACTTTGCAATGCATGCATGAACTTTTTCATCTCACTTCTACAAATAAGTTACTTATGAAGTGACCCACTTTTATAAAATAAGTGGGAATCATTTTTACAATGAAGATACTTTATAAATTAAATTTGGATGCAAAAAATAGCTTAAAAGAAAATAGTAAGGTTAACTAAATAAAGAAACATTTAACCAAGTGAAGTAGTGCAAAAAACATTATAATTATAAAGGAGGAGGATAGGGGTGTTGTTTTTGTTGTTGGATATCTACCTCAAAGTGTGTGCTTACCCCAAAAACCTTTGTTTCCTTGAGCTCATACAAAAACAAGAGAAACTTTTGAAAACAAAATTCTAAATATCAACAACAATGGGGTTAGATGTCGGTTAGCTTACCCAAAAAATGTAAGTTTTCTCTCTATTTCTAATTTTCTAGGCTCGCTTACAATGTAAAACAAAGACCATAGGCAGACAAGAAAACACTTTCATCTCTGATTCTAATTTTCCAATATTTCACATAGTGCATGACAAAGAGCATACGTAGACAAGAAAAACTAGAAACCCAAAAATTAAAAAAAAAATATTAACTTTGAATTTTTTTTAAGGGTGTATTCATGCTTTATAGCTTTGGATCTCACCAAAATGGTCATAATTGTATATTTTGACCTTGTACAATTAATTATAGTAAATATATTCTTAATAAAAACATAAAATATGCAATGGCACACACACACATTATAGAGAGATTTTACCCTAGAAATCCAAACCAAGAAAACCAACAACATGTTTAGAGTTGCACCTCTAATCTTCTATTCGTCATACTCATTGCTTACAATATATATATATATATATATATATATATATATATATATATATATNTAAAATATATATATATATATATATATATATATATATATATATATATATATATATATATATATATATATATTATGTGGTGACATCCAAACCCCTAATCCATTGACTAGGATTAGTCAATAACCCTAATTCCTTAACCATAATTAGAAAACCGTCGGCGAAAAACCATGTACTAAAAAACCGCGAAAAACATATGAAAAAAACATCAATTTGTTTTAGGGGGGGTCTACCCCCAAATCCCCATGAAATCACCCTTATGACACCCCCCATGCATGCTCAACAAAAATGCAGACACTATTTTTAGTCATGCAAATAATATAATATGTACCCAACATTCTCCCACTTGTTTTTTTATTTTTATACAAGGGGTTACAGATGATTCAGATTTATGAGCAGAACGAAAGGAATAACATACTAAATAGAATAACACAGAGATATAGATAACAACAATAGATATCTAGTGAACAATAAATTCTATTGAATAAATAAAATAGGTTGAAACTGTAAAACTATAGAATTGAAAACAACTTGCTTGAATGGTGGTAGCTATCTTTGAGAAGAGATGTGGTTGCTATGGACATCCTTATGAGAAGAATGATTATAATGAGGCTCCAAAAAAATATTATTTAGAGCCCCAAAACGACCCTGGAACTATAGAAAGATGTACTGACATGAAAAATTCCAAAATAATCCAGTTGTATTAGGTGGGCGGCCACCAATATCCACCTTGAAGATTTGTAGGAATTCAGATAGCCCTAGAAGTGTAGAAACCACAATTACAAATAATTACAGAAGAACATGTTGAAATAAAAACTCTCAAGAGGAGCCGAATGGAATAGGTGGGTGGCCACCAATATCCACTTAGATCATTCCTCCCCCCTTAGGAAGCAATGGTCTCCATTTCATTGAGTGACCGATCAGGTGAGGAAACTTCTGTTGAATTTGGACTTGGGTGATCCACTTGCCTTGGTGTAGGAGCTTCCCTTCCTTGACAACTCGATAAAGTTGTATCCTCTACTTGTGAGTGCCCTTGAACTGTGTGTCCACTATTTGATCAATGGATGCATGTTCCATGCAGTTAGGGTTGAGCTCTATTGGTGTCAAATTTTCTACGATACCTGAGGTATCCAATAATGGTGGAAAATATGAATGAAGGATGTCCACATTGAACACTGGGTGCAAGTCAAGGAAGGGTGGAGTGTTGAGCTCAAAAGAATTGCTACCCATAACCTTGGTTATAGTGTAAGGCCCATAGAAAATTGGGCAGAGCTTCCAATGGGGCCCTGCAAGGCGCTCTTTCTGCAAATGTAACCAGACCTTGTCTCCCACCCGAACCTGGTGCGATACCCAGTGGTGATCATGGCGTTTCTTGTACTTAGCATTTTATTTCTGCAAAATCTCATGGACCTGTTGGCGGATGTGATGAATCTACTCAATGAATTTGGTGGCTTTGTTGGCCTCAGAATGATCATGAAAAGATTCTTCCTGTGTGGTTGCCATGGATGATTTTAGGGGCTAAATTTTTCTCATGGGATAATTTTCCATGGTTTTTCCAAAAACAAGATTCGCTATTTTAAAGCTGATTCGCGCAAAATCTATAGGAAAAAAATATTTTACCTTAAAAATCACCAAAATTTTATAAAAACTATATAAAATCCTTAGAAATTTAAATATTTTTACAAAAATATCGCCAAACATTTATAGTTCGCATATGAAGTATAAGTAAGATTCACCAAGGTTTCTACATTTAAAAATAAATTTCCATCCTTAAAATCATCCCTGGTGGTTGCAAGAGGTAGTGCAACATCAATGGGACCCAAGGGTTGGAATCCTAGCCCCACCTGAAATGGGTTATGATCGATGGAGCTATAGAGAGCTCTATTGTAGTTGTGTTGAACATAGGGAGGAATATCATCCCATGTACGTGGATGCTTAGAGTTGTACATGCGCAGGATGTGCACAATCATCCTATTGACAACCTATGTTTGACCATAGGTTTGGGGGTGGAAAACAGTGGATTTAGTGAGCTTGGCGTCCAACAGTGACCAAAGACTCGATCAAAATGTGATAAGGAACCTGTTGTCTCGATCTGAGGTGATGGTTTGCGGTATCTCAAAATGGACCCACACCCATTCGAAGAAGATCTGGCTAGTATTTATCGCTATGATGCTCTTCTTGTAGGCTGTGATAATGCCCATCTTTGAAAACTGATCAACCACCACAAATACACAATCATTTCCGTGCTTGGTGGAAGGAAGGCCAAACATGTAATCCATCGAGATGGATTCCCAATGCCTCTCGGGAGTAGGAAGAGGGGTGTATAATCTTGCTTCTTTATGAATGGACTGAAAATTTCATAGGCAATGCAAGGTATGATATACTTGCTAACATATTCTCGAATTTTTGGCCAATAAAAATGTTTTTGTAGAATGGCCACAATTTTCTCCACGCAAAAATGTCATGCCATCTGATTGTAGTGAGCCTCCCAAATCATATTTTCACGCTCTCTTACGGGAACACAGAGGTGGCCCAGATGGCATAAAATTCCATCCTGTATGTGAAAATCGATGACATTATCTCCTATACCCAAGAGTTGATAGGTGGTGGAAAAGTTAGGGTCATGTTGATAAAATTGGGGCCACTTAGATGCCTCATGCCCATAGGAATGGATCATTGTGGTGAGTGAAACAATGGGAGGGTGATAGAGGCAGTCAATGACACGATTTATGCTCCCTATTTTATACTTGATGTTGAGATGGCACTGTTGTAGGTATGTGGATCACTTTTGATGGTGGTCATTCTACAACTTCCCCTGTGTCTGTATGAACTACATAGGCTTATGATCAATTTGGATGATTGTCTCCATTCCTATAATGTAATTTTTCCATTGACGACATGCTTTCACAATGGAATACATTTGTTTGTCATAGGTGGGTTATTTTTGGACAACATATGAGAGTGTATTACTATGGTATGCTACTGGATGACCATGATGAGTGAGAACTACACCTACAACATAGTCGAAGGCATCAGTCTCAATCTTGAATGATTATTGTAGACCAGGTAAGAAGTAGTGGAGCTAATAACAAATGATGGTTCATATCATTAAATGATTTTTGTTGTGCCTTCCCCCATGTGAAATTTTCCTTTCCACCTCCCTTGGTTACTTAGCTAGGGGCCCATGCAATATGGGAGAACCCCAACATGAACCTTCAGTAGAATTTGGAAAGTCCCAAGAAGCTCTGAAGCTCGGTTAGTGTGGTTGGGGATGGCCTGTCATGAATGACTTGGATATTAGATGGATCCACATGTACCCCATGGTCATCGCCAATGTATCCAAGTATTGGAACCTGTTCATACGAAAAGAGCATTTTTCCAAGTTGGCATATAGCTTGTGCTACCACAGAGTGCCCAAAACCTGTTGAATATGCTGCATGTTCTCCTCCCAAGTTCTGTTGAAGATGATGATATCATCCAGATATACCACCACAAAAGAGTTGGTGAAGGGTCTCAATAAATCATCCATCAATCTCATGAGTGTTGTTGGTGCATTTGTTAAGCCAAAGGGTATGACCATCCATTCGAAGAGACCTTCTTCATATTTGAAATTTTTATTCCATACATCAGTTGTTTCGATGGGAACTTGGTGGTAGCTAGACTTTAGGTCAATATTTATGAATAACTTTGCCCCCTTGAGTTGGTCAAGAAGGTCATCAATTCAGAGAATTGGGTATCGGTTCTTGACTGTGATTTTTTTTAATTCTTTACAATGAATGCAGATCCACCAGGTCTCGTATTTCTTCTGCACCGGCACAATAAAGCTTCCACAAGGGGAGGAGTTGGGTTGGATGTGCCCATTTTGAAACAACTCTTGGATTTGATGCTTAATTTTGTCATTTTCCATCATCGAGCGATGATAGACTGCTCCATTAGGCAATGGTGCATCGAGGGTTAGATGAATTAGATGCTTGAATTGAAAGTGCATCGGTACCCCGATGGGTGAGGAGAATATGTCTCTGTACTCTTCCATGATCATGTAAACTTGCTTCTGCTACAAAGTGAGGCACTATATAGAGGTCACAGATGGAGAAATGACCTGTTTCTTACTGCGAGCGCAGATCACAAAGAAGACGAACTTCTCGATATATGAAATGACCTTATTCCATTTCTTAGCAGAGATTAAAGAAATAATGATAGGCTGCACTACCTCTGGTATCCTGTATAATTGTCTACCCAAAGTAATAATAACACTGTAGAGTCTAGACTCATACACAACATGTCGCTTCCTCAAATATGGATGACCTAAAAGAACATCACAAAATTCAAGGGAAGAAATATCACAGAATACCTCATATTTGAATGGATTGATGTTGTAGGTAAGAAAACATCGTTGGTTGATGCATAGATATCATCCTTGGTGAAGCTAGCTGATGGTGTAGGGTTGCGGGTGCAGTGTTATCAACAGGTCCAACCACTTGGTGAAATCTGTTGAAATCAGGTTCTTCTAACTACCGATATTGAAAATAAAATGCAGCAAAGTCCCCTTTACCCACATCTATGAGTGAAAGAGGTGTTCCCATTCCTATGGTTCTTCTAGTTCACTTGGTTGGAATTTGGTGGTAGCGATAGTTGCAGTAGGTTCAATATCGATGATTCGCTTCCCACTTTCTGGATTTGATTCAAAGTCAGAATCTACCTCTAACTCGAAAGCTTTCAACTCGACCACCAGTGACTTCTTGGAGTGACATTATTCGATGTTCTTCCATGGGATTTTATGGTATTCATACCATTTTCCCGTGTCCTTCTTCAACTTCTCATTACCATTCTTTGGTTACGGCTTGGACTGGTTGTCTCGAGAGAAACCATATTTGCTCTTCCCCTTGTTTTATGGGTTGGGGTCACCTTTTCCCTACTTTGGCTGCGAGGAGTTTGCAGATCCAAACTCTCACATCTTCTTCTTAAATTTCTTCTCGATCTTGATGACATATCTATAAGACGCACCTAATGATGCGATGTCCATAAAATCCATTTATTTTTTAATGTATTTATGCAGAAAAACACGGTATTTGAACACCAGATGTCGTTCAGAGTCTTTGATACCCAATTTGGTGCGTAGGGTATGGAAAATATTGGTGAAATATAGTACTCTCTGGTCCCTTTCCTGATGCATCATGGTCCATCTTGTGTACTGGTCCTCGTAGCTTCTAACAGGGTAGTATTGTTCTTTAATGGCATCCCTGAAGGAATCCCATGTGGGGGCGACTGTTGGGTATGTGTTATATTCTTTGCATGTGTATGTGTGGGCGTGTCAGATTCGACAACTAAATCTAATGATCCCTCTATTAGCACTCTGACTGTGTCGTGTGCGTCAGTAGATTTCCTAGGGGGGGTCCCAGGGGGGGAAGGTATGCCCCCGCTGGTTACGCGTAGCGCCCTGAATTTGTTTTTTGGGCAGTTTTTGCTATTTTTAGTGGTTTACTAAATTAATCCCAGATTAAGGGATTAGGGTTTTGGTATCTATGGAATACTTAAAAACATTTTATATATTGTATGGTGAATGGTGAAATTCAAGATAATGAATATAAGAACGGTTTTCCTGGTTGAAGGTTTCCGGTATAAAATCTTTGTGTACTCTGTGTATGAGCCATTGATTAAATTATATTTTTATTAAGAATATATATGCATTGCTTTACTTCACAGGTTTAAAACTTATATGTGGTATCAGAGCTCGTTTTTGGCTTCAGAGAGATGCCTTTGTTGTTGAGGGTTTGGCTCGGTCTTGATAGATCAAGTTTATCTTGGGTCTGTGATAAACCTGGTTTTAGTGGGAGCTTTTGCAGTGGTGATTTGAGTGCAGAAAGAGGAATGGAAAGTTATTCTAGAATTGAGATAGAGAAGTTCAATGGCAAAAACGTTGAGCTATGGAAGCTCAAGATGGAGGACCTTCTTATAGACAAAGAATAATGGATCGTTGTGGATCCTAGTACACAACCTAATGGTACATTGTCTACTAGCACACAGGCTACTGGAACACAACCTACTAGCACACAAACTACCAGTACACCACCTACTGGTATGTCGAAGGAATATTGGGAGAAGTTGGACAGAAGAGCAAGGAGTATTATTCAACTCTACCTGGCATATTCTATGTTGTTGAATGTCTTAGGAGAATCTACAGCCAATGAACTATGGGATACGTTGGCGAATTTTTATCAATCAAAGTCCCTGGTAAACAATTTGTTTCTTCAAAAGAAGTTGTATCATCTTAGGATGGAAGACTAAGATTATGTGACAAAACATCTAAATGCCTTTAATACTCTGGTAAGTCAACTTGTCTCTATTAATATTACGATTGCAGAAGAATATAAGTGTATTACTTTGTTATGTTCTTTTCCAGACTCTTGTGATAATTTGGTTGTAGCAATAGGTAGTACCACTCAATCTACATTGAAGTATGAGGATGTAGTTTCATCCTTGTTATCTGAAGAGATGAGGCGGAAAAGCATGGATGGTCATAGCACAGATGCTTTATTTGTAAGAGGTTGTACCCAAGACAAGAATCTTGGTAAGCCTTCAGGGGGAGATCTAAACCTACAGGTAGATCTAAGTCTCCAGGAAAATATTTGAGGAAATGCTGGAAGTGTGGTAAAACAAGGAATTATAAGAAAGATTGCAAGTCTAAGAAGGTTGAAAAACCAAAGGGATTTGATAGTACCTCTTCCACAGAGGCAAAAATCTCCACTAAAGAAGGAGGTGATGTTTACCTAGCATATACAAGTACACATGCCGGCTGTGATTTATGGTTGATCGACTCAGGTGCAACATACCATATGACTCTTCATAGGGAGTGGTTCTCTGAATATGAAAAATATGATGGTGGTGATGTATTCCTAGGAGATGACTCGACAACACAAATCTTGGGACGTGGAAGGATTAAGTTGTTGCTAAAATATGGAAGGATTAGAACTCTCCCTGGAGTTTTGCACATTCCAAAACTTGCGAGGAGCCTAATATCTGTAAGCAAGTTGGATGATGTAGGAGTGGATACGGTATTTGGAAAGAACACTTGCAAGATGGTACGAGGGGAAATGGTGTTGATGAGGGGAGTTCAGTGTGGAACTCTGTACAAGTTGTTGGGAAGCACTTATACTAATGGGTGTGACGGTTTTATTGTCCTTGAGCAGACAAATAAAGAAGACAAGACCAATATCATCCCTGAAAAAGAAGACCATGCTATGGCATCAAAGACTGGGGCATATTGGAGAAAAGGGCCTTCGAACACTACACGATAAAGGCATGGTTGAAGGTATGACTAATTGCACTTTGGATTTTTATTTATGTGAACATTGCATATATGGTAAACAAAATCGAGTAAGATTCCCATCTGGTGCTACAAGAGCAAAGGGGATCTTAGAATTGATACACAGTGATGTGTTTGGACATGTGTCTATTCCATCACTAGGTAAGTCTATGTATTATGTTTCATTCATAGATGATTTCTCAAGGTACATATGGATTTATTTTCTTAGAAATAAATCTGAGGTATTTGATAAATTTAAAGAGTTTAAGGCTCTGGTATAAAATCAAACAAAGAAGAAAATAAAGGTATTGAGAACAAATAATGGTGGAGAATTCTGTGGAAATGAATTTGAATAATTCTGTAAGAAGTGTGGTATAGCAAGGCAGAAGACTACTCCCTACACTCCTCAGCAGAATGGAGTTGCAGAAAGGATGAATAAGACACTAATAGAAAAAGCAAGGAGCATGCTTAGTGGTGTTGAGTTAGGACAAGAATTATGGGTAGAGGCAGTGGGTACAACATGTTACCTGGTCAATCAATCACCTTCATCAACATTGGATGATAAAAATCCACACGAGGTATGGTCTAGAAAGAAACCCTCTCTTCAACATATTAGAGTGTTTGGTTGTGATGCTTATGTACATGTTCCAAAGGAAAATAGAAGTAAGCTGGATAAAAAGGCTGAAAAGTGTATCTTTATTAGTTATAAAGATGGTGTGAAAGGTTATAAGCTTTGGAACCCAGAAACCAAGAAGATTGTTTACAGTCGAGATGTTGTTTTCAGAGAGGTAAAAGATGTTTCCAAACAAGAATTCCTACCAACGCAAGATGAACCTTAGAAAATAGAGCTTGAGTTGGATGATGCAAAATCGAAATCATATGAAGAAGAGGAAGTAGAAGAAGAAGAAGAAGAACCTCATACCCCAATATTGAGGAGATCAGTGAGAGATAGAAGGCAACCAGAAAGGTATATTCCACCTGATTTTAGTTCCAATTTTTCTCTATCTATTACTGATGATGATCCCAGAACTGTCAGGGAAGCAGTGAATTCAGAGGATAGTAAACTCTGGAAGAAGGCCATGGTTGGAGAAATGGATGCCTTGGATAAGAATGAGGCATGGGATATAGTTGAGTTTCCAGCTGGAAGAAAATCGGTTGGTAGAAAATGGTTGTTCAAAAAGAAGTTTAATGCACAAGGTAAAGTGGAGAAATACAAAGCTTGGTTAGTAGAAAAAGGTTATTCCCAGGTAGAGGGAATTGAATTTGGTGAGAATTTTTCTCCTGTTGCTAAGTTAACTTCTATTATATTTCTTTTATCTATCACTATTTCTTTTGATTTTGAAGTAGAACAGATGGATGTGAAGACAACATTCCTACATGGGGATCTGGAAGAAGAAATCTACATGAAGCAACCAAAAGGCTTTGTAGTGAAGGGAAAGAAAGAGAAAGTCTATAAGCTAAAGAAGTCACTATATGGTCTAAAGAAATCACCTAGGATGTGGTACCAAAATCTTGACACATACATCCTTGGATTGGGATTTGTAAGAAGTAGGGTTGATCACTGTGTATATTCCAAACAGGTTGGTAATCACTTCATTTATGTAGTGTTGTATGTTGATGACATGTTGTTGGTAGAAAATAACATGGATGTTATCAAGGAGATGAAATCACAACTATCCTCCAAATTTGACATGAAGGATCTCGGTGCTGCTAACTTCATTCTGGGAATGGAGATTAAAAGAGATCGTGCAAATAGGAAATTATGGCTGAATCAGAGAAAATATGTTGAGACGATATTGCAGAGGTTTAATATGCATGGAACTAAACCGGTCAAGGTTCCTATTCCTATAGGTGTAAAGTTATATGCAGATCAGTGTCCCAAGAAACAAGAAGAAGAAGAGGACCTGTCCCATGTTCTGTATGCCAGTGTAGTTGGCAGTTTGATGTATGCAATGGTCTATACTAGACCATACATTAGACATGCAGTGGGAGTTTTGAGAAGGTATATGTCAAAATCAAGGAACGAGCATTGGACAACAATAAAGAGGGTCTTCAGGTATCTTCGTGGCACTACCAGTTATGGATTGTGCTACCACGAAAGATAAGGATTGGAAAGAGTGGTGGACATACATGGATTTGTTGATGTAGACTGGGATGGAGATATGGATTGAAAAATATCTACAAGTGGGTATGTGTTTAACCTATTTGGAGGAGAAATCGGTTGGATGAGGAAAAAGACAGGCTGTAGTGGCACTCTCAACTATAGAAGTTGAATACATGGAAACCACTCATGCAATCAAGGAAGCCGTATGGTTACAAAGATTGTGTTCAGGTATTGGGTTGGTACAACAAGAAGTGAGATTAGATTGTGGTAGTCAGAGTGCAATATTCCTGGAAAGTAACCCAGCTTATCATTCAAAGACAAAGCATATTGATGTTCAGTATCACTTCGTGAGAGACATGGTTGAGGAAAAGAAGGTGTTGTTGGAAAAGGTTGACACTTTGAATAATGCTGCAGATTCATTGACAAAGTCTGTGAGAACATAAAAGTTCTCCTGGTGTAGAGTAACAATGGTCATTGCTACCCTGTATTTTTGACTATATAATCCCATGGACCCCTGGATGCAAATAAAAAAACAAGTGGGAGAATGTTGGGTATGTGTTATATTCTTTCCATGTGTGTGTGTGGGTGTGTCAGATTCGACAACTGCGTCTGACGATCCCTCTAGTAGCGCTCTGACTGTGTCTTGTGTGTCGAGCGCTTTCCTAGGGGGGTCCCAAGGGGGGGGGTAGGTATTCTCCCCCTGGTTATGCGCAACATTCAACAACTAGAGGTAGCCCATGGCAGTGCCCCGAAATTTTGTTTGGGGCGGTTTTTGCTATTTTTAGCGGTTTACTAAATTAATCCCAGATTAAGGGATTAGGGTTTTGGTATCTATGGAAGACCTAAAAACATTGTGTATAGTGTATGGTGAATGGTGAAATTTGAGATAATGAATATAAGAAAGGTTTTCCCAGTTGAGGGTTTCTGGTATAAAATCTTTGTGTACTCTGTGTATGAGCCATTGATTAAATTATGTTTTTCTTAAGAATATATATGCATTTCTTTAATTCACAAGTTTAAAACTTACAGTGACCACAAATATTGTAGATGTCTCTATGGCCCTTTTCTCAGAGTAAGTATCCCACCTATCCTTAACATGGGGGACGACCTTGAGGAGTGCAAAAGTAATCTTTTCCCTATCAGAAAATTTGTGGACCGAAAAATACCCTTCGAGCAAATTCAACCATATATCTACACCATATGCATCTATTAGTCCTTCAAATAATGGAATATCAAAATTTACTTGTACCTTGAAGGGGGTTGCATGGCTTCTTGATGAAGATGCGTCTCCTGTGGGAAACTGCTGAAGGATCTGTGCAAAGTTTTCCATCATTTTGTTCCTTTGTCGTGCAATGGATTCCTTGAACAAAATTTTAAAAGGATATCCTACTCCATCATATTTATTATCATCCCCCATGGGTTTTTTTCGGGCTCAGCATGGTCGATCTTGTAAAGGCTCGACTGGTTCGAGTCCCAACTTCTTGTACCCAGATCTTGTTGGGGACATGCAGAAAGAAAAATAAATGAAGAGCAGACTACTTTGATACCACTGATCTAGATTTATGAGAGAAACAAAAGGAATAATAGAATGAATACAACAACATAGAGATAAGGAGAACAAAAACAAATATCCAGTGAATAATAACTTCTATTGAATAAATAAAATAGGCTGAAACTGTAAAACTGTGGAACTGAAAACAACTTTCTCTAATGGTGGTATCTATCTCTGAGAAGAGATGTGGTTGTTATGTGCATCCGTTTGAGAAGAATGATTACAATGAGGCTCCATATGCCATTTTAACATTACTCATGAATTCCAAAACCCTAGACATCCAAAAAACTAACCCTAGGAGATGAAACACCAAAAATTATGTGGGCCCCGATGGGTAAGATGGTACCTCAACTTCCTGGGGTCATAACTTTTGCATACGACCTCCGTTTTAGGCCCGTGATAGCCTGTTGGAAAGGTCTTTTCAAGAAATACACATTATACCATAAAAAATTACTTCATCTATAGTTTGACTATGGAAAGCCAAAGTAACATTGTTTAGGACCCCAAAACGACCCTGGAAGTATAGAAAGATGTATTGACATGAAAAATTCAAAAATATGTTAGTTGGATTAAGTGGGAGGCCACCAATCTCCACTTGGAAGCTGTGTAGGGCTTCAGACAGCCCCAGAAGTGTAGAACTCACAATTACAAAGAATTACATAAGAACGTGTTGAACTAAAAACTATCAAGAGGATCTAGTTGGAATAGGTGGGTGGACACCAATATCCACCTTGATCAACAGAGTTACACAATCAACAATCTAGAGAAGCAATTCCCATAGATCCTCTACACCAAGAGAAATTATCAGTGCTTAAGGATATTGTTAATGAATCTGTAAAATTATTCAAAGTGTCCACCTTCATCAACAACACCTTCTTTTCTTCAACCATGTCTCTCAAAAAGTGATATTGAACATCAATATGATTTTGTGTTTGAATGATAAAACAAGTTATTCGCTACGAATATTGAACTTTGACTCTCACAATATATCCTTACATCTTGTTGTACCAACCCAATACTTGAACAAAATATCAGTAACCATATTGTTTCCTTTTTTGCATGAGTGGCTTCCATGTATTCAAATTTTGTAGTTGGGAGTGCCACTACAAAATATCTTTTTCTCATCCAATTGATTGGTCCTCCAAACAGGTTAAACACATACCCACTTGTATATCTTCTATGATCCAAATATTCAACCCAATATACATCAATAAATCCATGTATGTGCAACACTATGTTCGATATTAGTCTTCCTTGGTAGAATAATCCATATCTAGAAGTGCCACAAAAACACCTAAAAACCCTCTTTATTGTTGTCCAATGCTCCTTCCCTGGTTTTGACATATACCTACTCAAAACTCCCACTTCATGTGCAATTTTTGGTCTAGTACATAACATTTCATACATCAAACCACCAACCACACTAGCATATAAAACATGAGATAAGTCCTCTTCCTTTTCCCGTTTCTCGGGACACTGATCCACATATAGATTTATACCTAAAAATATAGGAACCATGCCCAGTTTACATTCCTACATATTAAACATATGCAATATTGTCTTAGCATCTTTTCTTTTATTTAACCATAATTTCCTATTTTATTGATCTCTTTTAATTTCCATGCCCAAAATGAAATTTACAACACCAAGATCCTTCATGTCAAATTTAGAGGACAACCAAGTTTTCACATCTTGGATAATCTCCTTCTTATTTCCTATCAACAACATATCATCCAAATAGAAGACCAAATAGATGAGATTATCATCGACTAATTTGAAATACACATATTGATCTACTTTTCTCCTTGTGAAGCCAAGTCCCAACATATTCGTATCAAAATTCTGACACCACATCCTTGGTGATCTCTTTAACTCATATAGGGACATTTTCATCCTACATACCAACTCTTTCTTTCCCTTCACTGCAAATTATTTTGGTTTCTTCATATAGATTTCTTCTTCTGGATCCCCATGTAGGAATGTTGTCTTCACATCCATATTTTCTACTTCAAAATAAAATGAAAAAACAACAGATAAAAGAAATATAATAGAAGTTAACTTGGCAATAGGATAAAAAATTTCACCAAAGTCAGTTCCCTCTACCTGGGAATACCCTTTTTCTTATAATCGATCTTTGTATTTATTCACTTTCCCTTTTGCATCATATTTTTTTAAACACCCATTTGTTGCCAGTGGGATTTCTTCCAGTCAACAACTCCAGTAGATCCCAAGCCTCATTCTTGTCCAAAACTTCCATTTATTCAACCTTGCCCTTTTTCCAAAGTTTTCCATCCTCTGAATCCAATGCCTCCCTGACAGTTATAGTATCATCATCAATAATAAACAAACAAAAATCTGAACAAAAATCAGGTGGAGTATACCTTTTTGGTTTCGTTCTTTCCTGAACTGATCTCCTTAATACTGGAGTATGTTGATCTTCTTCTTCTGATTCATGTTATTCTATAGAGTCTAATTCATTATAGTTCAACTCAAACTCTATTTTTTATGGTTCTTCCTTACTTGGTAAGACTTCCTATTTGACAACATATTTGATTTCTCTAAATACCACATTTCAACTATACACTACCTTCTTAGTTTTTTGGTTCCAAAATTATAACCTTTTAGACCATATTTACACCCAATAAAGATACTCTTTTCCACCTTTTTATCTAGCTTACCACAGTTTTCCTTTGGAACGTGAACATAAGAATCACATCCAAATACCCTAATATGTGTTAGAGAGGGTTTCTTACTAGTCCATGCCTCATGTGGAGCCTTTTCATCCAACCCTGATGAGGGTGATTGATTGACCAAGTAACATGAAATACCCACTGCCTCTACCCAGAATTCCTATCCTAACCCGACACTAGTGAGCTTGCACCTCATTTTTTCCATCAACGTCTTGTTCAACCTTTTTGCCACTCCATTTTTTTGAGGTGTATATGGAGTAGTATTCTGCCTTTCTATACTGCACTTCTTACATAATCATTTGAATTCATTTCCATACAATTCTCCACCATTATCCATCCTCAACACCTTAATTCTTTTCTCTATTTGATTCTCCACAAGATCCTTAAACTCTTTAAACTTGTGAAATACTTCATATTTCTTCCCGAGGAAATAAATCCATGTATTCCTCTATAATTCATCTATAAATGAGACATAGTACATATATTTTCCCAGATATGGAATCAACATAGGTCTAAATACATCACTATGAACCAACTATAAAATTCCCTCTGGTCTCATTGCACCGGAGGGGAAATCTTACATGATTCTACTTCCCATATAAGTAATGTTCACATAAATCAAAATCTAGAAAGAAATTTCCCATACCTTCAATCATACCTTTGCCGTGTAGTACACAAAGCCCCTTCTCTCTGATATGTCCTAGTCTTTGATGCCACATCATAGTATTTTATCTAGAGACTCTAGAAGTTTTTTCTTCTTCGGCTCCAATCTTAGGAACAATGAAACTATTGCACTCATCACTAATAGTGCTTCCATGTAGCTTATATATAGTTCCAATCCAAACTCCCTTAAACAACACCATTTCTCCTTGAACCGTCCTGCAGGTTTCTTTCTCAAACACTGTTTTTTCCCTTGCATCATCCATTTTTCTTACATAAATCAAAATTTTGGCCAATCTTGGGATGTGTAGAACACCAGGAAGTGTTCTAGTCCTTCCATCCATGACATTCAAATTGAATTTTACTTTTCATATGATTTTGGATGTCGAGTGATCACTTAGGAAAGCATCACTTCCATCATAACTTTCATATTCATAGAACCAATCTCTGTGAGGAGTCATATGAAAGGATGCACATGAGTTTAACAAGCATGCCTCATGATCTACATGTGTTCTTGAATAAGCCAAGTACACATCCCCTCCTTCATTTGTGGAGGGTTTTTATTCTGTATAAGGAGCATCATCATATCCCTTCCCTCTCTCAACACTTTTGGATCTACATTGCTTCTTCTAGTGCCCTTGTTTTCCACATCTCTAGCATACCTTAACAAAATTTCTAGGAGATTTAGATCTTCCTAAGATTTAGATCTCCCACTTGAAGACTTATATCTATCTCTTTTCGGGGAGCCTCCTCTTTCAAATAATGCATCTATGCTCTATCCCTCCATGTTCTTCCACCTCATCTCCTCTAAAAATAAATATGAGACCACATCATCGAAACTTAAAGTAGTTATATTACTACATATGGCCACAACCAAAATATCCCACGAGTCTGGTAAAGAGCACAATAAACTGATACACTTATATTCATCAGAAATCTTAATATCAACATATAATAACTAACTTACCATAGTATTGAAGTCATTCTGATTCATTTTCATCGAGCCTCCATATTATATCCTCAGAGTTACTGCTTCTTCTGTAGGAAAAAAATGTTTACCAAAGACTTAGACTGATACAAACCCCCTAAATTATTCCATAAATCTTTGGTTGTAGCTTCCCCTAACACATCAGTAATACTGGATATGAGATACACAACCAGATTGTTCTCTTTTCCTTCCTATGTAACTTTTCCTAGTCTTTTGTGAGCATTCTTGTAGGTGCAATACTTGGATCCAAAATGATCCATTGATCTTTGCCCACCAACAGATATTCCATAGCTCAAAAAATTTCCCATTAAATTTATCGATCTCTATTTTTGAATTGCTCGCCAATTATTTTCACCTAAAGAATCAATACCACAAATCTCCCATTGTAACAAGGTTTATCACAGACGCAAGACAAACTCTAAGCCATAAAGGAATCCCCCTGAAGTCAAAAATAATTTTGAAACCAAATCTAGATTTAACCTTGTACAATTAATTACTACAAATAGATTCTTAATAAAAACAAAAATATGCAATGGCACAAACATACACACACACACACATTACACATAGATTTTACCCTGGAAACTTGAACTGGGAAAACCAACAACCTGTTTAGAGCCACACCTCTAATCTTGTACTAAGCATATTCATTGTTTACAATAAAATATGTATAGGATCCTATGAAATCCAAAACCCTAATCCATTGAGTCTTATTATTAAAAAAACCCTAATTTCTTAAACAAAATTAGAAAACCATAGGTGAAAACCATGTGTCGAAAAACCACCAAAAATAGTTGAAAAAAACACCAATTTATTTTTGGGGCGCTTCCCCCAAACCCCTGTGCAGGGGGGATCCCATATATTTGAAACCCCCCCAGACAAGGGATATCCTCCCCCCTATGAACCCCTTGCACGCCCAATGCAATGTGATCACTAGGTCTAGTTGTGCAAAGAATATAACACATACCCAACAATAACTTGGGAAAACATAAATATTTTTAAGTGAAAAGAAAAAGTGTTTCTAACTAAAATAAGCACTCCAAATACAATGGAACAATAATCTCAACCCACAATTGCATGAAAATAGTAGAAATGAAAAGTGTGTCAACCCATATTCAAATCTTAATCTACAACGGGAGCGGGTCTTCAAACTGGCTCTGATACCATGTTTGACAAAACAAGGTATTCCAAAATAAGATGAACATCTTCAATAACCACTCACACAACCAGATCAAAGATCAAAACACTGATGTTTTTACATGGTTAAAAACCTCGAAGAGGGAAATAGTCCACATCTCTAGTCAACACAACCACTTGAGACAATATATTAATTCAAAAGAAAAATATTTTACATGAGAGTTTCTCACAAATGATCATTAACAAATGACCCTCCATACTATTTAAATAAAGATCATGGACCAATCAAGTGTTAAGCCATAGATCAATGTAGCCATTAATATTGAGTAGAATAAGAGTTATCAAATCACTCTATGTCTAGAATATATCATGACCGTTCTATAAAATGACTACAAATGCATACTAATGCATAGTAAAGAAACACACTTTTACCTAAAGAAACTTTATACCAAGTTGATTTTAACTAACTCCTAAGTGTTTAAATATCCTAATAAGAATAATTATTTCACACATGACTTGGATCTTGATTCGATAATGCATGCATTAAAAATGTGGAGACATACTTAATGTGAAGATAGTTTGAGTTAAAGATGGACCACAGTGGTTTGAAATATTTATTTGAACAATAGACATTAAATGCCAAACAAACAAAATGGTTAGAATTTCTTAGTGAATGTGATATTGAGATTAAACATGTCAAATGAAAAGAGAATAAGATTGTTGATGCACTAAGTACAAGATACATGCAATACATGCTACAACCATTAGCATGTGCAAATCAAATTTAAATAATAGAATTTTAGAAGATCTTGTTTCAAATGGACATTGTCTATAGGTAAAAGGAGAATTGTAGCAAGAAAATACACAAAAAAAGTTTAAAGAGTATAAGTTGGAAGAAGATGAGATAATTATGCATAAAAATAGTGTGCATGTTATTAATTCTCAAGAATTAAAAAAGTTGTTATTAAAATAAATGCATAATGTTCCATATTTTGGATATCCTAGTTACCAAAAGACAATTGTAGCAGTAAGAAGCCAATACTTTTCGTCAAAAATGAAAAGGAATGTTGTTGATTATATAAGCATGTGTATGGAATGCCAAACAATAAAAGTTCAGCATAGAGATCTTGTAGGATTGCTACAACTATTTCCAATTCCAGAGTGGAAATGGGAAGTGGTAACCATTGAATTTATCACTAAGTTACCAAAGACAATAAGGCAACATGACTAAAATGGTAGTCATATATAAATTAACAAAATATTCTCACTTTGTTCCAGTTAAATTGAGTCATAAGGTAGCTAACATTGAAAAAAATTATATGAAACAGATTGCTAGGTTGCATGAAGTACCTATAGAAATTTCCTAAGATAGAGAGCCAAAGTTTACTTCAAACTTTTGGAAGGAATTGTTCAAAGGTTTTGGGAGAACCTAAATTTTAACACATCCTATCATCCATCAATAAATGGGAAAAAAAAAGAGTCAATCAAGTTATTGAAGACATATTAAGAATGTGTGTGATAGATAAGTCATCTAAGTGGACATACTACTTACATTTTGTTGAATTTGGCTAAAACAATGGATATCAAGCTTCATTAAAGATGAGTCCATTTGAAGATTTATATGGTTAAAGATGCAATACTCTAGTTAGTTGAGATAATACAATAGACATAGTGCTACTTGGGACATAGTTTCTCATAGATATGGGAGATAAAATGGTCAATATTAAACCAACTTTGAAGGAAACATGAGATAAGAAAAAGAGTTACATGAATAAAGACATGATACAAAAGGAATTTAAAATTGGAGAGCATGTATTCTTGAAAGTGAAAGAAAAGAAGAGTTCATTGACGTTGGGAAGATGCACCAAGCTATTAGCTAAAATTTGTGGACCATTATAGATATTGTATAGAAAAGGACTAATTGCATACATGCTTGCATTGCTTGCTTCCATGAAAGTGCATAATGTGTTTCATGTGTCACTATTGAAAAAGAATGTACATGATCCTAACCATGTAATTGAATAGAATTTGATTCATGTGGATGATCCAGATTTGATGAGTAGAACAAAATGAATATAGATTATTAACATGTGCTTAGCACAAAATAATAGAGATACAGTAAAACTAGTTTTCTATTCAATAATGAAATAAGCTGAAACTATAAAATGCAGCGGAAACAAGCTTGCTGGAATGGTGGCAGCTTATCTCTGAGAAGAGATATGACGACAACACACATTCACAAGAAGAAGGTTATAATGAGGCTCTGAAGGCCCTTTTACAATAATCAAGAATTCCCAAAACCCTAGACATCCAAAAACCTAACCCTAGGAGATGAAGTGCCAAAAGTCATGTGGGCTCTGTTTGGGTAAGTTAGTACATCAACTTCTCGGGGTCGTAACTTTTGCATACGATCTCTGTTTTAGGCACGTGATAGCCCGTTGGAAAGTTATTGTCGAGGATATTCATTTTTTGTCAATTATGACTTTCGATATCATTGAGGAGCTCTATCTTGAAAAACCTTCATTTAGGCCCTCAAAATGGCCCGAGAAGTTAAAACTGCTAAAAATAGTAAATTGCCAAAATTGTCAGAAAACTGTTTTGAGCCAGTTGGAAAAGGTGGGTGGCCAATGATATCCATATGGATCAATCCTCCCTCTTTAAGAAGTAATGGTCTCCAATGCATTGAGGTCCCTCATCAGATGAGGAAATTTCTGTTGAATTTGGCCCTGGGTGAGCCACTTGCCTTGGTGCAGGAGCTGCCCTGCTTTGACGACTTGATAAAGCTAGATCCTTTGTTGACGAGTTCCCTTGATATGTATGTCCACAATATGATCATTGGATTCCTATTGTAGGCAATCGGGGTTGAGCTCTGTTGGTGTCAATTGTTCTTCTACTTCTGAGGTGTCCAATAATGGTGGGAAATAAGGGAGAAGGAGATCCACATTGAACACTGGATGCAGACCAAGGAAAGGAGGAATATTGAGCTCAAAAGAATTATCCCCCATGGCCTTGATGATAGTGTATAGTCCATAACAGAGTGGGTGAAGCTTCTGATGGGGTCCTGTAAGGCGTTCTTTCTGCAAGTACAACCAAACTTTGTCGCCCACCTGAAAATTATGCAGCACCCGATGTTGATAATGGCGTTGTTTGTACTTGTCATTGGACTTTTGTAGAATATCCTAAACCTGTTGGCGGATGTGCTAGATCTGCTCAATGAATCGGGTGGATTTTTCATCTTCAATTGGAGAAGGAGATGAGTCGGTTGAGGTGACCGCAAGGGGAAGTGCAACATCTATGGGTCCCAATGGTTGGAATCCCAACCCTGCTTGAAAGGGGTTGTGGCCGGTTGAGCTATGCAGGGCTCGGTTGTAGCTATGTTGGACATGTGGAAGGCTCTCATACCATGTGTGAGGGTGATTTGAATTATACATGCGAAGGATATGCACAATCATTTTATTTACAACCTCGGTTTGACCATCTGTATGGGGGTGGAAGGCCGTGGATTTGGTGAGATTAGTGTCCAGCAGTGACCAGAGGCTCAACCAGAATGTGCTGAGAGATCGAATATCCCTATCTGAGACAATGGTTTTTGGGATTCCAAAATGTACCCAGACTCGTTCAAAGAAGAGCTTGGCAGTGGCCTCTGCTGTGATGCTCTTCTTACAGGCAACCATAATCACCATCTTAGAAAAGCGATCAACAACGAAAAAAAAACAGTCATTTCCCTGCTTGGTGGATGGGAGGCCCGACATGTAGTCCATTGAGATGGATTCCCATGGCCTGACAGGAGTAGGAAGAGGGGTGTACAAGCCCTGTTTCTTAGTGGTCGGTTTGGAAATACCTTAGGCAGTGTAGTACCTGATATACTTGCCGACCTCCTGTCAAAGTTTCGGCCAGTATAAATGTTTCTTTAGCATCACCACTGTCTTTTCAATGCCAAAGTTTCTTGCCACCAAAATGTAGTGGCCACCAAGGAAAGCAGGAATGTTGAGCTCAAAATCATTATCCAGATGGATATCGGTGGCCACCCACCTTTACCAATTGGCTCAAAATAGTTTTCTGACAATGTCTCACTATGATAGGCCACAGGGTGGCCATGCTGAGTGAGAACAATGCCCACAATATAGTCTGAAGCGTCTGTCTCGATCTCGAAAGGATGTTGCAGGTATGGTAGTGAAAGTACTAGGACTGAGCACAAGCGTTGCTTCAAATCATCGAATGCTTGTTGTTGGGACTGGCCCCACGTAAATTTTTCCTTACCACCACCCCTGTTTATTTGGTTGAGGGCCCATACAATATGGGATAAACCCAACACGAACCCGCGGTATAAATTGGCAAGGCCCAAGAAGCTCTGAAGCTCAGTGAGTGTTGTTGGGGCTGACCAGTCATGGATGACTTGGATCTTGGTTGGATCCACATGTATGCCATGCTGATCAATGATGTAGCCCAGGTAATGGACCTTGTCCATGTCGAAGGAGCATTTTTCCATGTTGGCGTATAACTTGTGTTGCCGCAGGGTGTGCAGAACCTGCTGAATATGTTGCAAGTGTTCGGCCCAAGTCTTGTTGTAAATTAGAATGTCATCCAGATACACCACTACAAAAGTATTAGTAAATGGTTGCAGGATATCGTCCATCATCCTCATGAAAGTGGCTGGAGCATTTGTCAAACCAAAGGGCATGACCAACCATTCAAAAAGGCCTTCCTTTGACTTGAAGGCAATCTTCCATACATCTGTCTGTTCTATCGGGACCTGGTGGTAGCCAGACTTCAGATCAATCTTACTGAAGTATTTGGCCCTCGTGAGTTGATCAAGGAGGTCATCGATTTGGGGAATCACGTACTGGTTTCTGATTGTGATTTTATTCAGAGCCCAATAATCAATACAGAGTTGCCAGGTTCCATCTTTCTTCTATACTAGCACGATTGGGCTCCAACAAGGTGATGAGCTGGGGAGGATGTGCCCCTTGTGGAGCATTTCTTAGATCTATCTCTTGATATCCTCATTCTCTAAGAAAGAGAGACGATAGACTGGCCCATTGGGTAGCGGTGCACTGGGGGTCAGATCGATGGGGTGCTTGACCTGGCAGTGTAGAGGTACCCCTGTAGGTGAGGAGAAGATATCTGAGTATTCTTCCATGACCTTATCTACTTGCTTCTTCTGTGTGGAGAGGTCAGTTGTAGAGACCCTGGATGTGGCTGTGATCTTTTTCTTATTCTGAGAGCGAATCACGAAGAATACAAACTTCCCTGTTTGAGAGATTACCTTCCTGCATTTCTTAGCACAGATCAAGGAAATAACACCAGGTGGGACTGCCTCAGGTATCCTGTACAATTTCCTATTCAAAGTAATAATAACACTACGAGGCCTAGACTCATATACAACATGTTGTTTCCATAAATAAGGTTGACCCAAAAGAACATCACAAACTTCGAAAGGAGAAACATCACACAATACCTCATCTTTGAAGGGCTTGATGTCATATGACAGTCAACACTATTCGTTGACGCGGAGATTGCTTCCTTGGCTGAGCCATCCGATGGTGTATGGTTGTGGGTGCAGTGTTGTTGGCAGGGCCATCCGCTTGACGACCTCTGCTGAGATGAGGTTCTTCTGGCTACCACTATCAACGATGAAGTGAAACGGGGTGCCTTTTACCCACATATGTGAATGGAAGAGGTGCTCTCCTTCTTCTGGCTCATCTGGTTCACCAGGATAGAGCTTGGTGGTAGAAATGGTGCACTGGGTTCTGCGTCAATGATCTGTCTTCCCCTTTCTGGTTCTAGCTCAGATTCATAATATGCATCTGATTTAGAGGCTTTCACTTCGGCCACTAGGGACTTCTTTGAGCGACACTCAGCAGTGTTATGCCATGATTTCTTATGGAAGTCGCACCACTTCCCAATATCTTTCTTTGTCTTTCCGGTATCCTTATTTGCTTGTGGCTTGGACTGGTTTTCCTGATACTATCCATCTTTGCTTTGTCCTTTTTTTGGTGGGTTGGGGATGCCCTTTCTTGGATTTTGTTGTGAGGGGTTCCCAAGCCCAAATTGTCGCGTCTTTTGTTTGAGCTTCTACTCGATTTTGACGACATATCGATAAGCCGTGCCCAAGGATGAAATGTACAGAAATTCCATTTCAGTCTGGATATATCTATGCAGAGCACCGTGATACTTGAGCACCAGATGTTGCTCCGAATATTTGATACCCAACTTGGTGTGCAAGGTATGGAAGATATTTGTGAAATCTGACACTGCTTGGTCTCTTTCTTGCCGCAGTGTGGTCCAATTGGTATATAGGTTGTCATAACTTCCGACAGGGTAGTATTGTTCCTTAATAGCATCCTTGAAGGATTCCCAGGTGGCCGTGAATGAAAATAATGAGGTTCCCTCTGTTTCCTTTTGCTCACAGAAAGTTTCCCACCAATCTTTGACATGGGGAACGGATTTGAGGAGCGCAAAAGTAATCTTTTCTTTATTCGAAAAGTTATGGACAGAATAATACCCTTCTAGTATATTCAACCACTTGTCTACAACATCTGCATCTATATAAAATTCAAATATAGGAATATATAAGTTTATTTGTACCTTGAAGGGGGTGGTGCCTCCATTCAAAGAAGATGTATCGCCTGTTGGTAGCCACCGAAGGATTTGCACGAAACTATCCATCATCTCGTTCCTCTATTATGTGAGGGATTCCTCAATCAATAGTTTGAAAGGATATCCTGTCCCGTCATATTTATTTTCTCCTACCATGGGAGGTCGCTTGGGGGTGCGAGAGCTTATTTCCTTAAGAGAAACAAGCTCGAGACCCAACTCTTTGTACTCTGACCTCGTTGGGGACATGCATTAAGACGACAAGGAGAAGACTGCTCTGATACCACTGATTCAGATTTTATGAGTAGAATGAAATGAATGCATATTATTAATAGGTTCTTAGCACAAAATAACAGAGATACAGTAAAACTAGTTTTCTATTCAATAATGAAATAAATTGAAACTGTAAAATGCAGTGGAAACACGCTTGCTGGAATGGTTGCGGCTTACCTCTGAGAAGAGATCTGACAGCAGTGTGCATTCACAAGAAGGTTACAATGAGGCTCTAGAGGAATTTTTACAATAATCAAGAATTTCAAAAACCCTAGACATCCAAAAACCTAACCCTAGGAGATGAAGCAACAAAACTCATGTGGGCCCCATTTGGGTAAGCTAGTACATCAACTTCTCGGGGTCGTAACTTTTGCATACGATCTTTGTTTTAGGCGTGTGATAGCCCGTTGGAAATGTATCGTCGAGGAGATTCATTTTGGGGCCTCAATAATTCCTTCTTATATCATTGAGGATCTCTATCCAGAAAAACCTTCATTTAGGCCCTCAAAATGGCCCCGGAAGTTAAAACTGCTAAAAATAGTAAATTGCCAAAATTGTCAGAAAACTATTTTGAGCCAGTTGGAAAAGGTGGGTGGTCACCGATATCCATCTGGATTAGTGAATCCATAAGGGGACTTTAAAGTGTAGCCAACGTGTATACTAGATAATAAGGTCACAGTGCTTTAGAACATAGTCATAGGGAAGGTAAAGGTCGAGTAGACGTACAACAACCATGAGGAAGTGACATGGAATATGGAAGAGGAGATGTGAGAGGAATACATGAACTTGTTTTCAAAATATAATGTAAAAATTTATTATATATAATGGTGATGTGCACCAAGGACAATGTAAAATTTATGGGGAGGGGAATGTGACACCCCAGATTTGATCCCTAGATTAGAAATTTTTAAATGTGTATATGATGAAAAGATGAGAGCTGAACAATGATGCAAATATGTAAATTGTACATTGAATAATAAAAAAATACATTACTAGTTGCAAACAAAGAAGGACAAAATATATGTGGAGATATGATTCCAAAAGATAGGAATGAAAGGGGGGTTAGGGGGCTTAAAATGGGGACAAATTAAATAACATTAATTTAATCCTAAACCTAAGTCCTTGTCTTATATTATATTAAGTTATATCAACCTTGGGATTGATTTCCAAGTGAAGTACGTGGGCTTCTTAGGAAGACATGTAGTGAGTTGGGAGCATGAAAATATAATCCTTGAATTTTTTTTTGTAGAGATTTGTGTTCATCATTCTTCCCATAGATTGTCAGGAGAGTCTATGATAACATGACTGAAATAGAATTACGATGGGTATGGTTGTTATGAAGACCATGGGAAATTCATTCCCATGTGCAAGGGGAACTATTGCCATTGAGAAACTACATTACAATTGAGAATCCATGGAGTTCGTAGTATATATATTTCATGTTTAGTTTATGATGGATCCTTGGAGATAAGTGGGATAACTCAAGGTATTTCATGCCAAAAAAGGGGATTCCATTCCTTGGGTTGTGTAGGATTACAAGGAAAGAGAGTTGGTAGAGTTATGATCGCTATAAGAGGTAACATATTGTAGAAATTTTTGGAATTGGGCTATGTGAGAGGACTAGAGACATCCATAGGAGAATTAATCCTTGTGGACTCATAGCCTCAACTTGGGGGTGGACCATTAAGAGATTAACTAAAATCATGATCCTATGGTTGGTGGAACATCCTTCGCCTGCAACCAATTGATGCTTAAATTTAGAAAGATAATTGTTATGCCTTATTTATGATGATGCTAAATTTAATGGTGTTGACATTATTCATTGGTTGTTGTTATGCTTATATGAATGAGTATACATATATAACATTGAATCGTTATTTATATTTGCATAAGCCTAATATTCATGTTGCATGCATTCATAAATTAATAGTCGGACAATGAGGAAAAGCCCCCTATAACTATACCAGGGTTTAGGATATAGACAGAGAAAATGGCCTCCTAAAAGTCAATCTAGTTTCTACACTACCCCAAACATAAAAAAAATAAATGAACATAAAGCAATAGAAGAGAATATCGGTAACTGTACCTTTTATCCAACGTCTGGTGATGATCTCCTCAATCTTTGTAGCTTGAAATACTGCAAGTCTCCTCCCAAAGATGACCTTCATACAAGAATAGGAAAACATGACTACAAGCATGCTATTTCTATTCATAAATTAGGGTTAGATATCAAATGTTACATATAAATCAATGAAAAGACACAAAACATCACCATTTCAGATAGGGAAACGAGATTCTTTTATTCATTAAACAAAGACTGAAACTTACAACCCTCACAGGCCACTATTCCACGAACTTGGTTCGGGCTCCTCTTTACATTGCTCCAAGTGCACCTTTAATAAGACTCTTTTCATAATCTACTAATAACCTCAAGGAAATGGAATGGATTGAATGGAAGAAAAGGGGATGAAGTGGGAATACTGAGGCAGTAACTCACAAAAGGTTGCAAATGATTAGGCAAGGAAGGAAATGAAATTGGGTAGAGTTTCACTGTTCTAATTCTTGGTTGTGAAATGAGACCCCAAAAACTCCTTTTATATGACAAAAAGATGGTTATTCGGTTGCGGGATGGGCTATAGCAGGTGAATTGGTTGGGAAACCTCCAATATCCCGTGAATACCACCGAATTCCTTACAACTTTTTAATTTTTGTAACTTTTGGAGGTATACGCGGGCTTTGTATTGTGCAACAAGCATATGTATGTGGGTTTTCTAGCATGCAATAATCATATGTACATGGGAAATAGTGGTGAAGGGTGCATACATGCTCTAAAAATTGGTTTTTTAAGTAGATCTCCTCAGTAGTGATTTGGAAAATTATGCAAGTAAGAAGGCCAATGGCATGTATGCATGAGTAGGGAATTTTAGGGATATAACAGATGCCCCCTAATGTATGAGGTCAGAAGAGAAACTAATGGCCGAAATACATTACAACATCTTCACCAATGCACAAAATTGAGTGAGCCTGGGACCAGAGTTCGGGAGGTTCCATCTGCAAAACAACAATTGTCTCCCTGAGGCAAGCATACCCATGCTCGGGATGAACTAAATCATGGATTCCAATCAAATACACTACAAATCCATGTCATATAACTATATAAGTGTATCCATGAGCAATATACAACGGATCTACATCTCAAAACCAGTCGAAGATATACAAGGATAATATGCATCTTCAAGAAGCTAGTGATGCCTACGGCTAGAGATGAAGTCTTCATAGCTCGAGCAACAACTTCAAGATCTTCAAAAATCAGGTAGGAGTACAATGGGATTCTAAGACTCACTACTATGAGGTCTTCAACAATCCATTGGGGAAAAAAAGGAGTATCTCGATGAGCAGGAAGAGAACTTCGTCGATTTCGAATATGAACTTGATGGGACTCTCAGAATGGACAACTCATGAAATTCAAGAGACAAACTGCAGAAAGGTTGACTCAGGTTGGGTAAAACTTCCCTTGGACAAAAGCATGAAATGAGATCAGACTCAGGAAGTATGACATTTACATAAGTTTGTGATGTAGGAGGCACCACAAACTCTCCATATGTTTGGAAGAGTAACCAAACAGAGGAGGACACAACTGTATGTAGCGAGAACAAATTATTAAGGTCATACTATATCTCAATGTTTGACGAACAAACAAAAGGATGTTCTTTGTCCAAGGGTGACTATATTTTTTGCCGAAAAAAGAATGTATATTTCTCGTCTCCTCTTTTTTGAATATTTGATTTTTTTTTGTCTTTTTCAATTTTTAAAGAAATTGAAAAATAATAAAAGAATGCTACATTACAAAGGAGAAACAAGTGTTGGGATCAATCAAACTGGTTCCAAGTGTCTGGAACATACTAATTCTCGAGGCAAGGAGACATGTCCAGGATAAGAACACTCAGGGAAAATTCCTCCATGGGTCAAGGCGTCAGGTCACAGAGTTAAGAAATTCTACAAGGATTGTGTATAAGGAATGATTCATAGGTTTAGTTGAGAGAAACATGGATTTGACATTAGGCCAAAAATGAAAAGATGAGACCCACAATGCGATTAAGAAGGATATAGTGAGACCCCTTCTATGCAATTTTTTACGATCCCAGAGAAGGTAAGATCGGTAGTTTCTTCACATTTAGGGAGTCTGAAAAAACACAAAAATAAGACTCCAGGGAGTACCTTTTTCGAAGTTAGTCTAGTTGGTTCGAAAAAGGGTTAAACTTTCACCAAAAAGACATCTTTTAAAAACCATTTTAACAAGTGTGACAAAGACAAGATCACTCGACAATCTTTTCAATTTTAAGGAGTCTGAAAAGAGATTAACTATGGACTCACAACCTTTTTCTGATTTTAGTATCCTTAGCCTGAAAAAGTATAAAAGTAACCGAGGAGAACTCTCCCGGCGAGATGAATCCCCAAAGCGTACCTTTTCCGCTAAATATACAGGTTGGAAAAAGGGTTAAACTCGTGCCAGTAGATGTTCTTCTAGACCAATTTAACGAGTGTGAAGGAACAAGGTCACTCGACAATATTTTCAATTTTAGGGAGTCTGAAAAGAGATTAACTATGGACTCTGGGGGGGGGTTCCTTTTTTGTAAGTAATCTCTAAGGCTCGAAAAAGGTGATAAACCAAAACCAAGGAGAATGTTCCTTTTTCAAAGATTTTCTCCCTCATGCCTGAAAAAGGGTTAAACGTACGCCTGAGAATATTCTTCTAGTGAAACGAAGTTCCTATAGAATACCTTTATTTGTAAAATTATCCATACAGACTGAAAAAGGGGTAAAATACCATTGGAAATATGTGCCTTCCAATTTGATTTTGGCAAGAATGAAGGGAAACGAGATCACTTGACAATATTTTCATTTTTATAGAGTCTGAAAAGGGCTTAAAGAATACTCCATGGGGCTACTTTTCTCAAGTAATCCAGATGAGATCGAAAATAATAAATACAGTCTCATTGGATGTTTTTTTTAAATTTCAAAGTGAGCTTTAAATACAAAAAAGTACACTCATAGGGAGTCCCGAGGGTAAGGCCTAGGATGATGATGAACAAAATAATGAGGATTCATTATTTAATCATGCCAAGACTAAATAGGACTCCCAAGCCTATAGTCATAACTGACATCATGGACGCCAAAAATGCAACAAAGGATATACCTAGGGCATCCATGTAGAGGTAGGCTCTACCACCTGATTACAACACTTTTAAAGAAACAATGAAGGTTCTGTGTCACACTTCAATGGGGTCGATCCTAAGGCCAAATGAACTAGGAAACGAATAATGAAAAATGTGAATAGGAAAAAAACCTAACCTATATGCCAATTTTGAGGTCAATACTCGTCAGAACAGATCGATACGATGAACAAGATTCAAAGAAGAATGTCACCAATATCCTGCATATAAGGCCAATAACACTCATCCAGAATTTAGTAGATCCAAAATAGATAGAAACTTCAGAAAATAATAGGTGCTATTGAATAAAAAACTTGAAAACAACAAACCTGGACTATAAAATATGTACAAGGTACCGTAGATTAGTATGACTCATGTGTGGTAGTATTTCAAGTAGAGCCCGATGCTAGGCTCTGACCAAGAGTCTCTTCGATAGTTGACTTGAAAATTCTCCCAAAAGAGAAGAAAACAAAAAACACAATGTAATTCTTCCCACGGTATAGAAACCATAGTCATGGCTTCAAGGATAGCCTCATCCGAAGGCAATTCAAAATTCGAGAAATCACACGAATGAGGAGGTTGACATTCCCAAAGGGAGAAGTAAACTTACCATATTTCATATGATGATGGAGGTTTTGGTCAGGGTTGGCAGAGTCTATCAACGAAGAATCACAAGCACGAGGGCTTGAGGATATACAAATAGTGAGATCATATTCAATAGGAGACTCGATATCACTTGGACCAAGAGGGGGAAGCAAGGTGTTCGCGTTCGAATCGTCACCAGGTGAGCAAAATGGAGAACGCTCTGCATATCCTGTTGGGTTCATCAGGACATAACATCTGTGGCAGCATGGGGTTAACAGAAAACAAAACTAAATACAATCTAATTATCAATTAAAGAAAATAACACTGCGAAAATAAACAAAAACATAAAAAATCAGACACACGGGTCATCAATGGTTTCAGGCTTGATATTATTAATGAAACCAGAGCACACGCTGAAGACAGAGACAGGGGTTCCCTCTTCCTCCAACGGAAGGTCCTTCGGGGCCCTCAACATAATGCTTTCCTTACAAAATGAATAGAACTGAACTGAGTGGTGAAAGAACTCTGGGTTAGGCCGCTGATGGATTGTTTGTCAAAGACTGAGCTCTGAATCATCTGGACAGCATAACGATGCTTCGAATTCCCTGCTAAAATAGTGAGTCTTCATGACTATTTATAGCATTTTTCCAGGCGGTCACGTAACCAACTTACGGTGTGAACACGAACCTGTTTAGGGTTCACTTAGGTCATTAATTCGCCGAATTTGCAGAGCCGACCCTGATTCGAGAGTCAAATCATCTTGGGGGCCGGTCCATAGGCGGTCGGGAGGTCGACTTATGCAATTAATGCACCGTATTAGCAGATGCACAGGTTTTTGTGTTGACAGGCGCGCGTCGGGCACGCATTCTCTAGTAACACGTTTTTGTCTCGCGCATATGCGCACGCATCAAGCTGTTGTAAAGCGCCCTTCAATTTTTGGTTACTTTGTATAGTTTTTGACCCTTCTGGAATGCTGTGAACTTAATTCAGTGTCATGAATGACTTCATTGCTGTTTTGATGATGTGGAGTTCTTGTCGCCATGTGCAGACGAAATTTCAGTGATAACAGATGCCCCCTGATGGATGAGGTTAGGAGCATACGTATAGCCGAAATCCATCAATGTTTCTTCTACTGAGAATGTTGTTGTAAGGGAAAGCAATAGTGAGACCCTTCGGAGCGATCCGTTGGAGGAAAAAGGAACCAGTATCTCGACCTTCTGAGAGACGTGCATGAAAAAATATACAACTGTGTACAAACGAGGCGGGCATGCCCCATGCTCGTGTGATGTAACTCTGACAAAAGATGACG
>ML776702.1:1121859-1138456 GCA_009831015.1 Picea engelmannii
CAAATGAAAGAGAAAGTGATTACAATGTATTTGCAGGCATGGAGTGCGCCAATTTCGCACAGGGTGGGCCGATGGACCTGAATTTATAACCCAATGCCCCATTCGCCCAGGGGGAAGTTACACATACAGATTCACTATCATTGGTCAAGAAGGGACTCTATGGTGGCATGCCCACAGTTCATGGCTTCGAGCTACTGTGTATGGAGCCTTGATCATCTCTCCAAGCCCGGGAGCCACTTATCCCTTTACCACACCCCATGGCGAGGTTCCCATTCTTCTAGGTATACTACCACTGATTCTATTTTTTATGATCCCCAGTTAGCAATATTCAATTGTGCTTGATTTTAATGCCAGGCCCCGTTTGCATTCACAGGAGAATGGTGGAATAGGAATCCTATCGATGTTGTGAACCAAGCAACCCGAACAGGAGCTGCCCCCAACGTTTCAGATGCGTTTACTATAAATGGACAACCAGGAGACCTATACCAATGTTCAAGTTCAGGTACATTTCTATGCATCTACTACACTGAAATTCTTCAAATATTTCCGAATTGAATGACAAATCTGATCCATTAGCTAGAGATCTCGGCTAATGGCAAACGTTGGATGCAGATACCATTCGCGTCTCAGTGAAGAGTGGGGAAACTAAGCTTCTACGGGTCATCAATTCTGCACTCAATACCGACCTATTCTTTACGGTAGGTAGCCACACAATGACTGTTGTGGCTGTGGATGCTTTGTATACGAAGCCTTTTCAGACGAATTTTCTGATGCTCGGCCCCGGGCAGACAACAGACGTACTTGTCACTGCCGATAAACCTACAGGTAGATATTACATGGCTGCTCGAGCATATTCTAGTGGCCAAGGAGTTCCCTTCGATAACACCACTACTGTTGCCATTTTAGAATATGAGGGAAGTTCTAGCAGTACATCAGTTCCAACCATGCCTAATCTTCCAGTTTATAACGACACCCAGACTGCCACTAGGTTCGCTAACGCTCTCAGAAGCTTGGCCTCACACGACCACCCGGTCTTCGTTCCTCAGAGTGTGAACGAGAATCTCTTCTACACCATCGGTCTGGGATTGATCAACTGTCCAGGACAGTCTTGTGGAGGTCCCAACGGATCAAGATTTGCTGCGAGTATCAATAACATATCATTTGTCCTCCCAACGACTTCTTCAATCCTTGAAGCTCAACATTTTGGCATGAAAGGAGTATTCTCTGGGGACTTTCCCGATAACCCTCCCATGCAATTTGACTATACTGCACAGAGCGTAAGCAGAGGCCTCTGGTCCCCGGTGAAAGGCACGAGGGTAAAAGTTCTAAACTATAACACGACGGTGCAAGTAATTCTCCAGGGAACGAATATCTTCGCGGGTGAAAGCCATCCTATCCATCTCCATGGTTATGACTTTTACATCGTGGGATCAGGGTTTGGTAATTATAATCAGAAAACAGATGCTCAGAAGTTCAACCTGGTCGATCCTCCTATGCGCAACACTGTGAACGTTCCGGTGAACGGCTGGGCTGCTATAAGATTCGTAGCTGACAATCCCGGTATGTATTGATTTAACTTTGTTTCTTTCTGTGTTGTCTCTTATCTCTTATATCCTTGATTCCCTGGGTACATGTTGATAATGGTGATTATGTATGGCAGGAGCTTGGTTGATGCATTGCCACTTGGACGTGCACATAACATGGGGTTTGGCGATGGTTTTTGTGGTTAGCAATGGACCTGGCTCTTTTTTGAGTATTGAGTCGCCCCCTGTAGATCTTCCGCAGTGCTCAGGATAAATATTAAATACCATGGATACCTATGACAGATCGACTATATAGATAGAGAGGACATTCTTATCATATGGATAAGATGGTTGTATAATTCCTCTCGGATTCAATCATATTGTTAGATTAAAGTGAATCTATCCGTGGAATGTTTTCCTCTGTATCCGCCATTTTTGCATTCTCTGTTGTTCTGCAACAATACTCGATAGTTCTTTTGGTTTTCCATCCTTTCTGAGATCAATTTGATCGCCATTTTGTTTTGTCGTCGTATGTAACACAAATTATGTTCTTATTTCCACGAGAAAGATGTTCACATATTATGTTCTTATTTTCATGGAAATATTCAAAGGATTTAGTTATTTAGTTATTTTTTCTATGTAATCAATATATTGATTAAACTGCATTAAATGTAAACTATGGAAACTACATGGGGAAGTTTTCTTCCTTCCACCACTTGCTATTCTTCATGGGTTCCTTCACTTGCTTTCTATAACCATGTTGACATATAGCTCTTAAACACATAGATTTGCATTACACCTCAATTTATGTGGACCAAATTGTGGATTTTGAAACCCATCTGACCTTATTACTAATCCTTATTAAGAACTTCACGTCTATCTACCTTGCTTGCTTTCAAATATTTCGCCTTTCTAAATCCACAAGATAGGAATTGTGCATTGCTCTATTGCTATTTCCATTGCTTCAACATCATTGCTTGCTTCAATTTCCTCTAGTCAAATGCGACTAAATGACCCTCTTGCATGAGGACTCCATCGATGGAATAATAAGATGTGCCCATAGCTTACTAAAACATGCCAAATGAAACACGAAAACATAATTCACTTGGGTATCTTTTCTTTTTTCACCATGCCCTTAAAGACAATGTAAATAAAATATTTGGGCATTTTTGTAGGAAAAAGCAATGTTACCAACTCTATTAGCTTAAGATGTTGTTGAAGTCCACTTGGTTAAACTAAAGCACACGAAAAAAAGGCATAGATTGAGAAATTTGATGTCCACTAATGATCGATGATGAACATCTAAGTTGGGTAGAGGATAGCTTGTTCCATAGCTAGTCGGGTCAAGGACGTCCTTCCTCTGTATTTAGTGAAAAAAGTGCTTTACTAGAGTTACACCTTTGCTCTTTTCCTTCCTTCACCTATTGTGACCCATCATGATATGATGCAACTCATCCACTTGGACAAACAAGCCTTATTATCATTGTAGATTTTAACCTTGTACAACTAATTATTGCAAACAAATTACTAATAAAAATAGAAAATATACAATGGCACACACACACACACACATTACATAGATATTTTACCCTGGAAAACCAACAACCTGTTTAGGGCCGCACCTCTAATCTTTTATTCATATATCTTCTCTGTTTACAATACAATATATATAGGATCCCGTGGCATCCAAAACCCCTAATACATTGACCCAGATTACTCAACGACCCTAGTTCCTTGATTAGAATTAGAAAACCATCAGTGAAAACCATGTGCCAAAAAACTGTTAAAAATGAATGCAAAAAAAACCCCTACCCCCACCCCCCATTGCTACCATATCAGTGTATAGTACATGGGACCAATCTTGAAAATAATATAACACATACCCAACATTCTCCCACTTGTTGTTTTCTTTGCATACACAGGGTTACATGATTACATAGTCAAAAATCCAAGGCAGCAATGCCCATTGTTTCTCTACACCAGGACAACTTCTCAATGCTCATAGAATTTGTCAATGAATCTACAATGTTATTCAAAGTGTCTACCTTCATCAACAACACCTTATTGTCTTAAACCATGTCTCTCACAAAGTGATACTAAACATCAATATGTTTTGTCTTTGAATGATAAGCCAAGTTATTTGCGAGGAAGATTGCACTCTAACTATCACAATCTATCCTTACATCTTGTTGTACCAAACCAATACCTAAACAAAATCTCTATAACCATATTTCTTCCTTCCTTGCATGAGTGGCTTCCATATATTCAACTTTTGTAGTTGAGAGTGCCACTATAGCTTGTCTTTTGCTCATCCAACTAATTGCTCCTTCAAACATGTTAAACACATAGCCACTTGTAGATATTATATGATCCATATCTCTAGCCCATTTTGCATAAAAAAACCCACGCATATCCAACACTCTTTCCAATCCTAGTCTTCGTTGGTAGCAAAATCCATAGCTAGTAGTGCAACACAAATACCTGAAAAACCTTCTTTACTATTGTCCAATGCTCCTTCCTTGGTTTTGACATATGCCTTCTAAAAATCCCACTGCATGTGCATTGTCCGGTCTAGTATAGACCATTGCATACATCAAACTACCGACTACACTAGCATATGTAACACAAGACATGTCTTCTTCCTCTTCTTGTGTCTTTAGAAACTAATCCGTAGATAACTTTACACCTATAGGGATAGGAACCTTGAATAGTTTAGATTGTTGCATATTAAAACTTGGCAATATTGTCTCAACATGCTTCCTCTGATTTAACCAGAGTTTCTTGTTTTCCTAATCTCTTTTAATTTCCATTCCCAAAATGAAATTTGCAGCACCAAGATCCTTCATGTCAAATTTAGAGGACAACCAAGTTCTCACATCCTGGATGATGTCATTGTCATTTCCTATCAGCAACATATCATCCACATACAAGACAAAATAAATAAGATGATCACCAACTAATTTGAAATACACATAGTGATCAACTTTTCTTCTTGCGAATCCAAGTCCCAACATATAAGTATCAAATTTTTGGTACCACATCCTTGCCGGTTTTTTTAACCGTTACAGGGAATTTTTCGGCCTACATACCATCTCTTTCCTTGCCTTCACAACAAATCCTTCTGGCTTCTTCATGTATATTTCTTCTTCTAGATCCCCATACAGAAATGATGTCTTTACATCCATCTACTCTACTTCAAAATAAAACACAGTGGAAAAAAATAAAATAAATCTAATAGAAGTTAACTTGGAAACATGAGAAAAAATTTCACCAAAGTCAATTACCTATAACTTGGAATAACCTTTTGTTACTAAATGATCTTTGTATTTTTCCACTTTTCCTTCTGCATTCAACTTCTTATTAAACACCCATTTGCTGCCAATGAGATTTCTTCCAGTTGAAAACTCCACTAAATCCCAAGCCTCGTTCTTGTCCAATGCAGCCATTTCTTCCACCACAACCCTTTTCTAAAGTTTTCCATCATCTGAATCCATTACTTGCCTAACAATTCTAGGATCATCATCAGTAATAGACAAAGAAAAATTTGAATGGAAAACAAGTGGAGTATACCTATCTAGTTTCCTTCTTTCCCAAGCCGATCTCCTAAATATTGGAGTATGATGATCTTATTCTTTTGATTTGTTTTATTCTGTAGAGTCTGATTCATTATCCTTCAACTCAAACTCTATTTTCTCTAGTTCTTCCTTCCTTGGTAGGACTTCTTGTTTGATAAAATATTTTATTTCTCTAAATACCACATCTTGGCTATGCACTACCTTCTTAGTTTCTAGGTTCTAAATATTATAACCTTTCATACCATCTTTATAACCAATAAAGATACACTTTTTATCCTTTTTATCTAGCTTACTCATGTTTTCATTTGGAACATGAAAATAGGCCCAGTCCTTGATGCCACAACATAGTCTTTTCTCCAGAGGTTGTAGGGATTTTTTCTTCTTCAACTCCAATCTCAAGAACAATGGAGCTATTTCACCCATCACTAATATTGCTTCCCTACAACTTATACAGAGTTCCAATCCAAACTCCCTTCAAAAATACCATTTCTCCTTAAACCATCCTGCAAGTTTCTTTCTCAAACACTATTTTCACCCCTGCATCGTCCAGTTTGCTTACCAAAATCAAATTTCCCCCGGGATGTGCATAAAACGAGGGAGTTTTCTTCTCCTTCCATCCATGATCTTCAACTTAACTTTTCCTCGCCTTATGATTTTGGCTGTCGAGTCATCACCTCCATCATACCTTTCATATTTACAAAACCACTCCCTGTGAGGAGTCATATGAAAGGATGCACCTAAGTAAACCAATGATGCCTCATGATTAACATGTTTTATTGAAGAAGCCAATTACACATCCCCTCCTCATTCCGTAGAGGTTTTTTCTTCTATAGAAAGAGCATCTACAAATCCCTTCCCTCTCTCAACACTTTTTTATCTGCATTGCTTCCCGTAGTGCCCTTCTTTTCCACATTTCCAGCATACCATTACAAATTATTTGGGATATTTATTATATCTTCCCTTATATTTAGATCTCACACATGAGGACTTATATCTATTTCTTTCCAGGGAGCATCCTCTTGCAAATAAGGCATTTGTGTTATGGATTTCCATATTTTTCCACCTCATCTCCTCAGACAACAAGGATGAGACCACATCATTGAAACTTAAAGTAGTTGTATTACTGCCTATGGACACAAACAAAATATCCCATGAGTCTGGTAAGTATCACAATAAATTGATACACTTATATTCATGAGAAATATTAATATCAATAGATATTAGTTGACTTACTACTATATTGAAGGCATTCAGATGCTATGTCACAGAGTCTCCATCTTTCATCCTCATGTTGTAAAACTTCTTCTGTAGGAACAATTTGTTTTCCAGGGACTTAGAATGATACAAAGCCCCTAACTTATTCCATAAAGTCCAGTTTGTATCTTCCCTTGACACATTCAATAATACTGAATCTGAAAGACACAACCAGATTGTGCTCTTCACCTTCTGATCCAACTTTTCCTAGTATTTTGTTCAAGTTCTTGTAGGTGCAGTACTTAGATCCACAATGATCCATTGATCTTTATCCAGTAATAGATATTCCATCTTGAGCTTCCACAACTCAAAACATTTCCCATTAAATTTCTCGATCTTTGTTTTCAAACTCTTCGCCATTTCTTTTCACTTGAAGAATCAATACCACAAATCTCCCACTACAACAAGGTTTATCATAGACCTAAGAAAAACCCCTAACCATAAAGGCGTCCCCCTAAAGAGATGAATTTCTCTAAAACCAAATATAGATTTTAACCTTGTACAATTAATTATTGCAAACATATTCTTAATAAAAATAGAAAAGATACAATGGAGCAAACACTCACACATTACACAGATATTTCACCTTGGAAACCCAAATCAAAAAAACCAACAACCTATTTAGAGCTGCACCTCTAATATTTTATTCATCTATCTTCGTCGTTTATAATACAATATATGTATGATCCTACGACATACAAAACCCTAATCCATTCACTCAGATTAGTCAACAACCGTAATTCCTTAACCAAAATAAGAAAACCATCGGTGAAAACCATGTGTCGAAAAATCACTCAAAAACGACGAAAAATANCCTTGTTCCCATATCAATGTACAGTACATGGGACTAATCTTGCAAAGAATATAACACTTACTGAAAAAATGTTATCCATCATCACTACAACACATGTATTCCAATAGAGGACGAACAACTTCAGTAACAACTCACACAACCAGATCAAAGATCAACACACCGATGTTTTGACGTGGTAAAACCCCTACGGGGAAACATCCACGACCCTAGCCAACGCGGCCACTTGGAGAAGTTTATTAATGCAAAAGAAAATTATTACAGAGAGATTTTACAAGAGATTTTCTCACAATCGATCATTGACAAATGACCCTCCAAGATCTTTAAATAGAGATCATGGACCAATCTGGTGTTAAGCCACAGAGAAATGGCCATTAAGATCGAGGAGAATATGAACTGTCAGATAACTCTATGTCGGGAACATATCATGACCGTCGTATTTCCTAACTACAAAAGAATACTAATGAATACTAAAGAAACACACTAAGAAACACAATTTTACCTAACGACACATTAGACCAAGTAGATCTTAACTAAATCCTAAGTGTATAAATATCCTAACATCCCCCCTTAAGAACAACTTGGGAGGATTTAATTATTTACAATAGTGACACAATAGGGGAAGTAAGGAGGCATTAGAGCCTATCCCCCCTTAATGATAACTCCTTGAACCCATAACATAGATCGAAGTTTGGAAAACTTCACTTCTGTAAGAGACTTTGTGAAAATGTCTGCAACTTGATCTTCTATTGGGAAAAAGAGCACATCAATAACTTGATCATGAATGAGATTTTTGATGAAGTGCATGTGTATCTCGATGTGTTTGTTGCATTGATGTTGAACTGGGTCTTTGTCGAGCTTGATGGAACTCTGATTGTCGCACCAAAGGTTGGTCAGATGCTACTACTAAAATCCAAACTATGAAAGGATTTGTCGAAGCCACAAGGCTTCCTGACTTGCATTTACCGTTGCTTGGTACTCTGCTTTTGCTAAAGAAAGTGAAATAGCCCATTGTTTCTTATAGGCCCAAGTGATAGGTCCTAAACCAAGGGTAAAAACATAACCTACATTAGACTTCTGATCATTAGGATCGCCGACCCAATCTGATCAGTGAAACCAACTAATAAGGGAGTGCCCCCTGAACTGTAATGTATCCTGAACTGAACTGTACCATGTAAATAGAAACATATCCTTTTAGCTTATTTCCAATGTCTTTCATGGGGTGTTTGCATATACCGAGAAGCAAGACCAACAACAAAGGAAAGATCAGGATGGGTATGAGTCAAGTATAAGAGGCTACCAAATAACTAACGGTACATGGTGGCATCAACTTTGGGAGAAGTACAGGTGGTAGTAAACTTGATTCCAGACTGGAAGCGAGAAGGGGCTGGTTTACAATCATCCATGTGAAAGTGACGAAGAAGGTCACAAGCATACCTAGATTGGGAAAGAAAAATTCCTTCATTGGTTTGCAAAACTTGGAGGCCAAGGAAATAGTGCAAAAATCCTAAGTCTGTCATTTTAAATTTCTTCTTAAGGCTGGTTTTCACATGGTTTAAAAGTTTTGAGTGTTATAGGTGAATCCTCTTGTGGACAAGTGGATTCTCTCTTAGTCTCTAGACTCCCAAGGCCAAGACAAAAAAGTGATTAACATGGACACTGACATCCTTTTAGATCTAATCAAGATAATATATGAAGGAGAAGAAGAAAGATATGTACCTTATTAACGACGTTTGTCCTTGAAAAGTCCAGGCTGAACTTCGATCTTGAGCTCCCTAAAAGGTCCTATAGAACAAACAAAGATACAATGGACTTCCTACTTTACTGATATTAGCTCAAATATAGATCCATCTACTATAGAAAAAATCATGTGGAACAAGCATAAGTTTGAAAGAAACATGCCAAGCACTGATGTATTGATAAGAATAAGTAAAAGTACTTACAATCCTTTGGATGAAGGTGCAATAGCTTCTTCCAGTTCTCCTTGTCCAAACCCTTTGCTCATGTATTCTACACTGATTTTTTTGATGACATACCACTTATAGGATCATAAGTTTGGTAACAATCTCTAGTCTCCACTGTTCTGTATGTTGCCTATGAGATCATAGGTTTCATACCTCCAATCTTTTTCATGTACCTTTCACCATGAGAAGACCTCTTTATATAACCTTGGAGAGGCCCAACCACTTGAGATATCTTTGGGATAATTTGAAGATTATTCTCCTTCAGTTGAGGATCTTCCCTAAGATCATGCCTTGACCCAAGATTCGAACCCAACTACCTTCAAATATTGAGGGGATTGTCCCCCAATTTCCTCTAACAAACCAAAAATTCACTTAGAAAGGGTAGTGCTCCCCCAAAGGGGTGTACAGAGTGCTCAAACACTCCCCCAAAGAGGCCCAGGGAGAACTAGCACTCCCTGACAGTGGGTAGGGGAACGCTCCTCTCCAAAATCCATTTTTGAGTGGTTCTTTCAGTGGAAAAAGGTTTGTACTCCCTGTCAAGTGATTTCTCTTCTTCAAAACTAGTCTTTGAGGTGTCTTAAGTGTCCTTATAATGTCGTTAGAGGCACGACATAAGAAATATGGTAGTATGATGTCTGTGACACTTGCAACACTTGTGGTCAATATGCGACACTTGCGGACAATATGCGACACTTACAACACTTGTAATGACAACACTTGCGACACTATTGAAGTGAGTAATTTTGATGTGTAACAGATTCCCCCCCAAAGTATGAAGTTAGAAGAAGATGATGACTGAAGTACTCTGTATAATTTTTTGAGAAAGGGTATGGATGCAGAGAGGCCGAAAAAATATGCACACAACCATCAAACAAATATTATGACATGTTTCAAACCCAAGGCATGCATACCCATGCTTGAGTGATAAAGACATTTTAGGTGTCGCTGCCATAAAATATACTGTGAATCCATAATTATATTGATAAAAGGTATAGCCACTGAAGATACAATGTGGATCTATACTCCTATGACCTGAACTAATTGTAGCCACGAAGAATATGCAGTGGATCTACAAGATGACAAGACATAGCCACGACCAATACAAAGTGGATCTATGTAACATTATATGTGTCATAGTTCAAAAGATATCCTTCACAACCTGGGAAAAGTATACATAAGAGTGAAAACTCAACCCAGGGTCTTCTTACCGATCCCAATGTAGTACGAAACTAACCATGTGAATAGATTTCGTGATGTCGAACATGGTAGAAACCACTTGATTACCGGTCAATGATGTAAACCGTTAACAAGTGCGAGAGAAATCATCATTGATGTCAATGATTCCCAAGGTACTCTAGTACATTCCAATGAATGTGAATGGATGAGATGAATTCGAACATCCGTGGAATCATCTGATCAGGGGTCAATTATGTAAACCCACTGTCGGACGTGAGGAGGCCCGTCATTGAGGCATGCAGGTCCCAAAGTACTAACTGGTTTCTAAGTCTACTTCCTGGATAATGTGTTGAATTCGACAGGAATAGACTCGTCGAAGGAGGGACTCGATGTATCCCCCATCAATGAAACCCTTGTCCAACCCCTTTTCTCAAGTAATCTACACTGATTGCTTTGATGACATACCACTTATAGGATCATAAGTTTGGTATCAATCTCTAGTCTCCACTGTTCTGTATGTTTCCTATGAGATCATAGGTTTCTCACCTCCAATATTTTTCATGTACCTTTCACCATGAGAAGGCCTCCTTATATAACCTTGGAGAGGCCCAACCACTTGAGAGATCTTTGGGATAAGTTGAGGATTCTTCTCCTTCAGTTGAGGATCTTCCCTAAGATCATGCCTTGACCCAAGATTCGAACCCAACTACCTTCATATATTGAGGGGATTGTCCCCTGATTTCCTCCAACAAACCAAAAATTCACTCAGAAAGGGTAGCGCTCCCCCAAAGGGGTGTACAAAGCACTCAAACACTCCCCCAAAGAGGCCCAGGGAGCGCTAGCACTCCCTGACAGTGGGTAGGGGAGCTCTCCTCTTCAAAATCCATTTTTGAGTGGTTCTTTCAGTGGCAAAAGGTTTGTAGTCCCTGTCAAGTGATTTCTCTTCTTCAAAACTAGTCTTTGAGGTGTCTTAAGTGTCCTTATGATGTCGTTAGAGGCACGACATAGGCAAGATGACAGTATGATGTTTGTGACACTTTTGGTCAAGTTGCGACAGTTGCGAACAAGATGCGACACTTACAACACTTGTAATGGTGATACTTGCGACACTATTGAAGTGAGTAATTTTGATGTGTAACAGATTGCCCCCCAAAGTATGAAGTTAGAATATGATGATGACTAAAGTACTTTGTAGACTTTTTCGAGCAAGGGTATGGACGCAGAGAGGCTGGAAAAAGCTACACACAACCATCAAACAAATATTATGACATGTTTCAAACCCAAGGCATGCATACCTATGCTTGAGTGATAAAGACTTTTTAGGTATGGCCGCCATAAAATACACTACGGATCCATAATTATATTGATAAAAGGTATAGCCATTGAAGATACAATGTGGATCTATACTCCTATGACTTGAACTGATCGTAGCCATGAAGAATACACAGTGGATCTATGAGATGACAAGACATAGCCACGACCAATACAAAGTGGATCTATGTAACAATATATGTGTCATAGTTCAAAAGAACTCCTTTGCAACCTAGGCAAAGTATACATAAGAGTGAAAACTGAACCCAAGGTCTTCTTACGGATCCTGATGTAGTACGAATCTAACCATGTGAATAGATGTCCTGATGTTGAACATGGTAGAAACCACTTGATTACCGGTCAATGATGTAAACCATTAACAAGCACGAGAGAAATCATCATTGATGTCAATGATTCCCAAGGTACTCTAGTACATTCCAATGAATGTGAATGGATGAGATGAATTCGAACATCCGTGGAATCATCTGATCAGGGGTCAATAATGTAAACTCACTGTCGAACATGAGGAGGCCTTCCATTGAGGCATGTATGTCTGAAAGTACTAATTGGTCTCTAATTCTAGTTCCTGGATAATGTGTTGAAGTCGACAAGAATAGACTCGTCGAAGGAGGGCCTTGATGTATCCCCCATCAAAGACACGAAACTGATGCACAGATGTAATTGGTAGATCAAATGAACATGGACTGACACAGGTATTGAATCAAGATATTTGTGATGGCTAACTCTTGAGCCAGATACTTCCCTTGAACACTGAGGCACAATAGCAGAAACGTGACATGGACCAAAACTTGATGATGCAGTGGATGATGTGACTTTCGTTAGGTGACCCAAAGGAGTAAAAGAAACTCAGAGGATTGGCTTAGTGTAGAGGTTCAATAGATTAAAATGCGTAAAAAGACAAAGTGTCATGTTCAAGGGCGACCGTAAGAGTTACTGGTAGTGTTCCCAAAAACTGTTTGGCTTACTTCTTTAAATTTTTCCCCAATCCAGATAGACGAGTACCTCTTTTTAATTTAACGAGATCGAGGAGGGTAACACATGCTCGATATGACTCACCTTCTTTAAGTCCCTCTTCATTTATTTAACGAAATGGAAGAAGTAAGGGCTCGGTCCCATATGGGCCCTTCAATGTATGATCGTATAACGAGTCCAGAGAAGGTAAACTCAGTGATTTTTCATATTTAGAGAGTCTGAAAACAACTTAAAGACGACTCCAATGTTGTCCTTTTTTGTAATTCTAGTCTCGCGAGGCCGGAAAAGAGATAAACTACCACTCAAAAGACACCCTTTCAAACCTTTTAACGAGTGGGAAAGGAAGCAAGATCACTCAACAATCTTTTCATGTTTAGAGAGTCTGAAAAGAGGTCAAAGACAACTCCAAGGGGTTCCTTTTTCGTATATCCATGCGAGTCCGAAAAAGTGATAAAAGTCTACTCGGTTACATTATCATGTTTTTTCGAGCATGAGAAAGAACAAAGACTAATATTGGTATGCCCCCAGCTTGAACGTTAGTGGCTTAACTCCATAATGATCATCAAAGGCTGGAGACATTCCCTCCAAGATTCAATTCATTCACCGAATTTAAGGTTATCACCAATTTCTCTACTAGATGGAGAAAAAGGATAAAAGTGGATGAAAACAAGGTTCAAGAGAGGTGATTGTTTCATCTTTTAATGAGCTCGACACAGAAAAAGAACTATGCTCAGGGCTCCGGGTTCAATCCCCAGATTTCTGTTTCATTTTTTAACGAACTTGCTACAAAGAGGAAGACTATGCTCAAAGCTTCTGTTTCATTTTTTAACGAGCTTTCTACAGAGAAGAGAAACTGTGATCATGACCTCTATTTCATTTTTTAACGAGCTTGCTATAGAGAAGAGAAACTGTGCTCGTAACCTCTGTTTCATTTTTTAACGAGCTTGCTAGAGAGAAGAAAAAAATATGCTCGTAACATATGTTTGATCATGGCTTCCAAGAAGATGACGCTCTGGAAGGATACCATGTCAAGAGACAAAACTCGGTCATGGCTTCCAAGAGATCTTCACTGGATGGAAGAAGAATTCTCTGGAAGGAACACATGTCGAGGGTCTCGCTAGGGGTAAGGAGATCATGCTCCAATAGCCCTACTGAAGAGATCACCTTGTCAACTACCGAATCCAAGTCATCGAAAATTGAAGTCATGGGAGACAACGCCACATAATTAACCTGTGGCGGGGGTGATACCGACTGCATATAAGACCCATTTAGGGAGGTCATTAGGTTGATGGTCAAGTCAGGGCCAACAAACGAAAGTTGATCAATAGTCACCATTCTTCCATCGTGTGGGAAAGATAGCACACAGAAAAAAGTGGACACAATAGCTTTCATGGCATAGACATAATCTCACCCAAAGAGTAAATCGAAATCCAAGGGGTCCTGGACTACCATAACATCAATAAAGATAGTTTTCCCTCCCAAAGTTATGGGAAACTGAGGAGGGATCCCTAAAGGGTGACTGGTTCTTCTATTAAAAGTGAACAGAGTCTGGGTAATTGATACAAGCTAAGGATAACCCAAAGCTTGCCAAGAAATAGAGGACAAAATACTAACAGACGAACCTTCATCTATTAACATCTGAGGAACGTCCTGACCACAAACATTTACTGTAATCTTGAAAGGTATGTGAGAGGGAAGACGAGGTCTAGTTAGCACACCCCAATCAAAAAGGATGGCCTCATTACTTGGAGGGGTTTTCACAGGAAAAGGAGGAATGCCCCCCGGCACGATAGATCCTGTATCAATGAGAAAAATGTGGGCGGTATTGGGTTTACTCTCTAGAGGGAGAGTAGGATCGACCGATGGTGGAACTGGATCGACCACTTTGGCACTCTTCATATGAGGAGTGGGATTGATCGATGATGTAACCAGAGCAACCACTTTGGCACTTGTTAGAGGAGGAGTGGGATTGACCGATGATGTAATCGGAGAAACCAGTTTGGCACTCGTCAGAGGAAGAGTGGGATTGACCAATGATGCAATCAAAGAAACCACTTTGGCACTCGTCAGAGGAGGAGTGGGATTGACCGATGAAGTCACCGAAGCAACCACTATGACAATTCTCAAAGGAGGAGTGGGATCGACCGATGAAGTAACCGGAGCAACCACTTTGACACTCGTTAGAGGAGGAGTGGGATTGACCGATGAAGTCATTGGAGTAACCACTTTGGCACTTGTCAGAGGAAGAGTGGGATTGACCGATGAAGTCACCAGATAAACCACTTTGGAACTCTTTGGATGAAGGGTGGGACTGACCGATGAAGGAACTGGATCAGTCAGTTTAGCACTCGTCAGAGGAGGAGTGGGATCGACCGATGGTGGAGTCAGGTCGACCACTTTGACACTCTTTGGATGAATGGTGGGACTGACCAACGATGGGACTGGATCAGTCACTTGGGTTTCACTTTCCAGATGAAAAGTGGGGTTGATCGATGATGGAACTGGATCAACTACTTTGGTGAGTGGTTCAACCGAGGATGAAACTAGATTGACCACCTGATCAAACAAATTGACCAGGGATGGAATTGGTTTGACCAGTCCATCAGCTAATGATGGGTTGGGAGAAAGCTTACGATAACCTTTTGGAAGTTGATTTTTTTCCAAAAGAGAAGAAGCCTCATCCATATGAGGACAAAGGTGAGAATAATGATCACCTTTGCATAACATGCAAGGGAATTTGACAGTTGTCATCTTCTTACCAACCTTAATGTCACTAGTTGATGGAGTGTCACTGACATGACCAGCAGGGGCTGATGATGTGGATGACCATACTTCTAAGACCTTGGGAATACCAGGGCAATCCCTTAGAAAATGGGCACCCTGACAAATACTGCAAGGGAATTTGGGTTTCAGATTATTCGTTTTAATCTTATCTACCTTATCAACACTTCCAGTACTATTAACAGTAGTTGGTTGCTTAGATCCAATGTTTGATGTAGTTGGAGGCTTGGTCCCTTTCTGGTTCTTCTTCTTCTTCTCTTTTTGTTTCTTCTTCTTCTTATCAATCTGGCTACTCGCTTGAGACATTTCACTAGGAGAAGAAGGAGAAATGGAAGGATACCTAACGGGTGAAGAAGGAGAAAGGTCGACATGAGGTTGATGTGTGGGTGGTGTTCTTACATCTGAATCACCTGCATTTGAGATCACTGGAGTGGAAAACAACCATACCGGTAACCCAATTGTGAGACCTGGAAGGCTCAAAGTAGCGATGTAAGGAGGACCAACATTTCCATAAGAAGGAAAAACAAAGGGTTCTCCCAGAGCAAGAGTTGCTCCATTGGTAGTTTCAGGAATTGACACCATTAAAATAAATATCCAACCTATATTCTGCTAGGGAGAACAAACAACACACGCTAAAAATCTAGTAAGAAAGAAAGCATACAAAACCTTCTCACAATGAGCACACTAGTTGGTGATGAAATCCAATGTCGTGGGAACAAAGTAAGAAGGGGCTGAGATAGATCAGGTGGAAAAGTTACTTTGACGACCTGCTTAACAGACTTACACCCTGGTGCAAGCTCCCACACATAATCGTGGGTATACCCTCCAAGGAGCCCGAGTGAGTCTAGCCAACGTCGATTCCAGGTACCGTGAATACTTGCCCCTCCATAATCACCTTGTGTAAAGACCCTAAAGAGATAGGCCACTAAGGTTACCAACTACAACAATGATCCCTGAGGAAACAGTCGATAGTCCGATCCACGTGCAAGTGCAGGGTATCTAGCCCAAAATTAACTTGAAAGGCTTCCACTCATCATTGTGGGTATACCTTCAAGAGACCCCCATAATAAGCGCAATATATACACCAAGACCAACAAAGCAGGGTGACTAACTCTACCTGTTAAGGTCCTAACCCGTACATAGGTAGATCAATGTATTCGGATGTAATAAAGGTCAATATTAATAAGACCTTTCAATAAAATAGAATAA
>ML776702.1:1143705-1192372 GCA_009831015.1 Picea engelmannii
TTTCTGTTCAAGTGCTATTTCTGTTGCTATTTCGCATATCATTTCTGTGTATTGTGAAGATTATGCTGGATATTTTACTGTTATTCTGTTATTTCTAGCATTTCGTTTCTGTTCTGCATATTTTATATATCTGGTATCTTGCACTACCAGTCTTAATAACACCTCGTGATTGACCCTTGTGTGAGAAGGGCTTCCCAGGACAAAATGCAACAATTGGATTTCACCGCTCCCTAACACAAGATCCTATGTTTGTTTGCAGCTTTGGAAAGTTATCTTTCACACCTATTCCAAATCCATAAAACTAATCTAATGTAGGTTTGCTACCAAAAAATGTAAAAATTTCTAATCAATTTTAGTTTAATGCTTGATTTTTAACACTGTTGTTACTCAAAAGGAAAGTGGCATGGACAATATGGTTTTTTGACTGACTCGAAATGTATTAAAATATATGAAGATGAAATATTTTCATTTCGATGAAAGCTATCCTATGAGAAGGAGAAAACATTCATCATTCTATATGCACAATGTCCCAAAATGTCAAAAAACATGCGATTCCGCTACTTCAAATGCAGGCTAGTTTCACGACCCAAAAGCAAGAATGCATTCAAAACAATGAGAACTGAAAGAAAACAAGTAGAATATTTTTCTAACAAGAACTCAGTCAAGGATCCTAAAACCAACAAGCATCCAATGAGTACAATGAAATGTAGAGAAGAATCTAAGAAATGATAGGGAGAAAGAGAAAACACTCAAAACCATCTCGACAAAAACGCAGCTAGAAAGAACAATTTTCACATTTCTGAAAAGGGTTTCAAGATCCAATCAAATCAAGAGGGAGTTATAAGAATAAAAAACCAATCCAAATAATTTCAGAAACCATCCACAAAGACTGGGTAAAGACTTCCACAAAACAGGCTGAAAAAATCTGAGCAGAAAAGGGCAAAAAACCTCCAAAACAGAGACTAGCGCTCCCTGTCTCAAGGGTACATAGCTTTGAAATAGTCCCTAAAGAACTATATGGTAGTGATGATGATAGAACAATGCTCTTATATGGCCTACAGGGGGGCGGTCCTCCCAAAAGCTAAGAAAAAGAGCCAAAAAATTGCAAACAATTCACCCAAAATGCATAAAAAATGGTGAAAATGCTAATGAAGGTAGGAGAAGGATAATGGATCACAAACACACAGAAAACGTTATCAAAAAGGTGGTAAAAGGGTAGGGAAAAACCAAGGAAATACAATAGGAGCCCTTCCCTAGTGGAGTCACCAATTTCTGTTACAGCTGAATCCTCCTGCGGACAAGCAGATTCCCTCTTCGTCTCTAGACTCCTAAGGCCAAGACAGAAACATTCTTAACATGGACATTGACATCCTTTTAGATCTAATCAAGCTAATATACAAAGGAGAAGAAGAAATATATGTACCTTATTAATGACGTTTGTCCTTGCAAAGTCCAGGCTGAGCTTCGATCTTGAGCTCCTTGATAGGTCCTGTAGAACAAACAAATATACAATGGACTTCCTACTCTACTGAGATTAGCTCAAATATAGATCCATCTACTGCAAACAAACTCATGTGGAACAAGCATAAGTTTGAAAGAAACAAGCCAAACATTGATGTATTGATAAGAACAAGTAAAAGTACTTACAATCCTTTGGATGAAGGTGCAATAACTTCTCCCATTTCTCCTTGTTCAACCCCTTTTCTCAAGTATTATACACTGATTGCTTTGATGAAATACCACTTATAGGATAATAAGTTTGGTATCAATCTCTAGTCTCCACTATTCTGTATGTTTTCTATGAGATCATAGGTTTCATACCTCCAATCTTTTTCATGTACCTTTCACCATGAGAAGGCCTTCATATATAACCTTGGAGAGGCCCAACCACTTGAGAGATATTTGGGATAAGTTGATGATTCTTCTCCTTCAGTTGAGGATCTTCCCTAAGATCATGCCTTTACCCAAGATTCGAACCCAACTACCTTCAGATATTGAGGGGATTGTCCCCTAATTTCCTCCAACAAACCAAAAATTTGCTTAGAAAGGGTAGTGCTCCCCCAAAGGGGTGTAAAAAGTGCTCAAACACTCCCCCAAAGAGGCACAGGGAGCGCTAGCACTCCTTGACAGTGGTTAGGGGATTTCTCCTCTCCAAAATCCATTTTTGAGTGGTTCTTTCAGTGGCAAAAGGTTTGTACTCCTTGTCAAGTGATTTCTCTTCTTCAAAACTTGTCTTTGAGGTGTCTTAAGTGTCCTTATGATGTCGTTAGAGACACGACATAGGAAATATGGCAGTATGATGTTTGTGACACTTGCAACACTTTTGGTCAAGATGCGACACTTGTGGACAAGATGCGACACTTACAACACTTGTAATGACGACACTTGCGACGCTATTGAAGTGAGTAATTTTGATGTGTAACATGAGTCAATACTAGTAAGGATAAACTCATCAACATAAATGACAAGGATTATGAGATGGCTTCATACTTTCTTGGTAAATACATCAGGATCATAATGGCATCTAGAGAATCTAGTGTCAATAAGAAGCCTCTCCATTTTGGCATACCAAGATCGAGGAGCTTTCTTAAGACGATAAAGATATTTATTAAGGAGACAAACAAGTCTAGAGTCATTCTGGACATATCCAGGAGGTTGTTCCATGTATATTTATTCTTGCAAATCTCCATGCAAGAAGGTAGATTTAACATCCATCTGATGGAACTCCAATTTACGTGAGGCAACAAGGGCAATAAAAAGGCAGATGGAATTCATTTTGGCTACAAGGGAAAAAGTTTCATTATAGTCAATTCCTTCAACTTGGGAAAATCCTTTGGCAACTAACTGAGCCTTCTATCTTTCATCACTTCCATCTGATGCATACTTAGTTCTCTAGACCCATTTAAATCTGACAAGTTTTGTTTCTTTTGGAAGAGGTACAATATCCCAAGTATCGTTTGCCATTAAAGAACGCTACTCTTCATTCATTGTTGTATCCCAATCTGGATTACCTGAAGCTTTTGCAAATGTCTCTGGATCATGAGTCTCTTAAACTTGATACAAAAGAGAAGAGGCTCGTTGGAACTATGAACGTGTTCAATGCTGATCTAAAGGATCACCGACTGCTTCTTGTGTTGAGCAAACCCATCTAGGAAGCAGTGGAACTGGTGCTGATTCAGGTTCAAAGGACTCATATGGAGGAAGGTGAAAAGGCGGAGGTGGATTTTCATCCCCACTTTCATCATCTGAATAAGAAACTAGAATAGGAACATAATAAGGCACAAACGTCAAAGATGGCTCGCAGGTCGAAGAAGGCACAATCGTCGAATTAAGCTTGCAGGCCAGAGAAGGCACAAATTGTGAATTAGGCTTGCAAGCCAAGATATTTTCATTAGATTTAACATCTCTTCTAATAATTATTTCATTACAATGTGGTTGAAGAAGTCTATAACCTTTGACATCTTCAGAATAACCAACAAATATACACTTCTCACTTTTAGGCTGCAATTCTTTCCTTTTCTCATTAGGAATGTGAACCCATGTTATACTGCCAAATACACGGAAGTGACTTACATCTGGTTTAATTTTAGTCCAATCTTCTTCTGGTGTTATATTTTTAAGAGCCTTTGTGGGAGTGTGATTTACTATGTAATTTTCACAGTTGATTTCTTCCGCCCAATACTTTAGACTTAATCCCTTAGCTTGGATCATACAATTAGCCATTTCTTTTAATGTGTGGTTCTTTCTCTCGGCAACACCATTTTGTTGTGGTGTATATGGAACCGTGTGTTTCATTTGGATGCCCTTTGTAGTGCAGTAACTTGTAAAATTATTGTTCACATATTCTCCTCCATTATATGTTCTTAACCTTTGAATTTGATGTCCATAATGCTTTTCTACAAGGGCCTTGTAGGCCAAAAACTTGTCAAAAAATTTGCTTTTAAGTTTTAATAAGTAAACCCAGGTACGTCTGGAAAAGTCATCATTGAAATTTAAGAAATACTTGCACCCAGAAAAGGAAGGAGAAGAAAGTGGACCACACAAATCACTGTGAACAAGTTGTAAAGGGCCCAAGGCTTTCCAAGAGGCACGTTTGTCAAAAATGTCCCGATGATGTTTTTTGAGAACACAACCAACACAAACACCATCTTTGCATGAAATAAGAGGAATAACAATCACCATATGTTGATTGCATAGTTGTTTCAATGTGTGATAGTTTAGATGACCAAACCACTCATGCCAAAGTTTGCTCAAGTCGTCGCTATGAGAAACAAAAACTGATGGAAAAGATGATGACCCAAAGTTGTCAAGATTGTATAACCTGGTAATATCATTAGCAATTCCAGTTGCAAGAACATGCTTAGGATCTTTTATATCCTTGATTACAACTTGGTGAGGTGAAAACTCTATAGTTTTACCTTCACCTGAATGAATGATTTGATATACTGATAGAAGGTTACAAGAAATACTTGGAACACATAATACATCATGGAAATGACCAGTATCTACTTGAAATGTTCCATATCCTACAACACTAAGAGATCTATCATCACCAACAAATATTTTCTTGGTGTTACATTCATTTAGAGAAGAAAATATGTTTTTATCCTTAGCCATGTGATAATATTCTCCAAAATCAGTAAGCCACTCATCATAAGTAGAAGTAGAAGTTGTATTGAAGGAGAAACCAGAAGCAGAAAGTGCATGTCCATGAGAAGAAGAAGAAGTAGTAGAATCGATACTGATGTTGTGCTTCTTCATCACTGCTTCTAAATCTGCCATCTTCTTGAAACATTTGAACTCATTATGACCATCTTTATCACAAAAGTTGCAATGTCTGTCAGTCTTCTTATTTTTATATTTTTCTCCTTTCTCGCCATTAGGAGTTGAATCTCTCTGAGTGGGTTTGGGAACCTTATGTTGCTTGTTTTTGTAGCGAGAATGTTGCTTCTTGGGATACTTGGGTTTATCTTTCTGCTGGGAAACTAAGACTTTGTTGGAGGTACCTGCAATACTAATCACTCCAAGTTGTACAAGCTTATCTTCCTCTCTAATCAAAACAACAAAAAAGGACTCAAGAGTGGGTTTTTGATAAGCTTTCACTAGAGCATCTCTCATGGCATAAAAGGTAGATACAAACATAAAATATGCACTACCTAGCTTATAAATAATAATATAGATGCAATGCTCTTCCTCCATTTTTATCTCACATTCTTCACATAAAATTCCAAGTGTTTTAAACTTAGATAGATAGTCTCCAAGGAAAAAAAATTAATTTGGACTTAAGGTCAGTACTTGATTTTCTAATTGTTGTGCTCAAATAATATTGAATTTACCAAACACAGATTCAATCTTTTCCCAAGCTTCATCGAGGTCATCAATTTCTTTAAGGCAGAACCTTAAATCAAGAGAGATGGACATTTTGAATAGTCCACGTTCTTCATCACTCCTATTAGCCCATTTGACTTTCTTATCATTATCAGTGGGTTCTTTTTCCTTTCCCAAGGTAATCTAGTACAAGTCTTTACTTCTTAATAAATCTTCCATATGAGATTTCCATTAGAAGTAGTTGGTTTTAGTAAGAAAAATATTACCGGAAGAAGCCATATTAAATATGTAGATAATATGGATTTAAAAACCAAAACTGATGATCTCGATGGAAAGATCTCTAAAAATTATGCGATTTAAAAAAAAAACGGCACTAAAACCAGATTTTGGATGTGAAAGTTATGTCATTTAAAAAAAAAAACATAAACAGTAACCAAAGAACCACATGGTGGTGTAAGTTGTTTAATGAAGTGACCCACTTTTATAAAGAGAAGTGGGGATCACTTTTACAATGAAGTTACTTTGTAAAAGAAAAGTTGCATGCAAAATAAATAACTCTAAAATAAAATACTAAAGCTACTTATAGAAATTTACTTTTATACTTGAAGTGAAATACACTTTACAATTTGAGCATGAACTTTTTCAAAAAAAGTAACAAAAAGAGAGATTTGAACTCAATACCTCTTACTTAATAAGGAAACTTTAACCAAATGGTATAGCAAAACATATTGTATTTTTTAACAAGAGGATTATGGTTGTTGTTGTTGTTGTTGTTGTCCTTGGAGAGCGTGCTAAAAAAAATTCTTTCCACACAAGAAAAAAATTTTGCTTCTCGATGACAACAAGGATTAGATCTCGGTTAGCTTACCCGAAAGATGCACATTTTCCAATATGTTTCTGATTTTCCGAGATCGCACAGAGCGTGGGGAAAAAAGCATACACATATCTAAAAGAGTAGAAACCCAGAAACAAATAATATAAAACTGAAATAAGACCAAAGTAATACTCTGCAAAAAATTTAAAAATGCGTATTCAGGCTTTATACCTCCAGATCTAACTGAAATGGTCGTATCTTGGGCAAACGAAAACCTTTTCGATTGAAATGAAAAGTGTTCCTAACTGAAACAAGCACTCCAGATGCAATGGAATAGTCCTCTCAGCCCAGAAAAGAATGAAAATGAAAAAAAATGGAGATGAGGAAACTCGGCTTCATGATCTCGATCTACAACAGGAGCATGCCTTCAAACAAGCTCTGATACCATGTTTGAAAACAAAGGTATTCCAACAGAGGACGAACACCTTCAGTAACCACTCACACAACCAGATCAAATATCAACACACAAATGTTTTGACATGGTAAAACCCCTATGGGGAAACATCCACGGCCCCAACCAACGCGACCACTTGGAGCAGTTTATTAATGCAAAAGAAAAAGATTACAAAGAGATTTTACAAGAGAGTTTATCACAATCTATCATCGGAAAATGACCCTCCATGCTCTTTAAATAGAGATCATGGACCAATCAGATGTTAAGCCATATATCAATGGTCGTTAAGATCGAGGAGAATATGAACCATCGGATCACTCTCTGTCGGGAACATATCGTGACCATCAGATTTCCTAACTACAAATGCATACTAATTCATACTAAAGAAACACACTAAGAAACACACTTTTACCTAACGACACATTAGACCAAGTAGATCTTAACTAACTCCTAAGTGTCTAAATATCCTAACAATCATATTGAATGGACGATGTGTTATATTCTTTGAATGGTTATCTCCATGTGATGTTCATATGCATCATGGGGAGACAACGAACTCCTCCTCTTTCGGGGTTCGAGAGAAAAGCTACTAAAAAAACAAATAAAAATAAATTGGGGTTGTTTTTGGCCTATTTTAGCCAATGGTTTTTCAACCTATTGTAATCTAATCTCGGTTAAGGGATTAGGGATGTAATCTAATCCAAGTTAATAGATTAGGGAATTGGATGTGGCAAAAAACCTAAATATTATATTATGTATAGTCAAATTTAATACTAATAAAAGAGATAGAGTTGTGGCTCTAAGATTTGCTACTTTTTTTGGTTAAGGGTTTCTAGGGTAAATCTCTGTGTACTATGTGTTTTCCATTGTTGTTATTTCTAATTTTTTTAGGAATTTGTATGCATTTTTCACTTCAAATTTAAAAATTACATTCAGTATCAAGGAGAGAATATTGGCTTCAACGGGACACCTATTTTGCTAAGGGTTAAACTAGTTTTTGATAGAGAAATTTTATCTTAATTCTATGATAAACTTGGTTTTAGTGGGAGCTCAGTGGTGGTGATTAGAGTGTTGAAAGAGAATGGTGAGTAGTGCTAAAATTGAGATTGAGAAATTTAATGGTCAAAGCTTCAAGCTATGGAAGCTCAAGATGGAGGAATTTTTTGTAGATGAATAACAATGGGTTTCCATGGATCTTGGTACTACACCTATGGGTATGGTAGTGGTAGACTGGACGAAGTTGGCTAGGAAGGCAAAGAGTACAATCTATATGTGTATTTTATATTCAGTGTTACTAAATGTCTAAAGAGAAGCTATAACCAAGGAATTATGGGATAAGTTAGGGACTTTGTATCCATCTAAGTCCCTAGTAAAAATACTTGTCCTTAGAAAGAAGTTGTACCTCCTAAGGATGAATGATGGAGACTGTGTGGAAGAGCATCTAAATTACTTTAACACTATGGTAAGTTCGTTGTTGTCTATCAATATTAAGATGTCTAATCAATATAAGTGCATTAGTTTAACGTGTTCTTTGATAGATTCATGGGATAGTCTAGTTGTAGCTATTGGAAGTAATGCAACCATAATAAATTTTGATGATGTGGTTACATCCTTGTTATTGAAATAAATGAGTTGGAAAAACATGGATAGGTAGAGAACAAATGCATTATCTGTAAGAGGTCATTCCTAGGATAGAAAAAAAAATAAGTCTTTTGGGGGGGGGATCTAAATCTCCAAGAAATGTGGTAAAGATGGGAATTATAAAAATTAATGTAGATACAAAAGTGTTGATAAAGGGAAGATATTTGATGATGTTCCTTCCATGGAAGGGACGACCTCCTCGAAGGAAGGAGGGGATGTGTACTTCACTTCTTCAAGAACATATCGTTCAAATCATGATGTATTAGTTGATCGACTCAAGTGCTTATTTTCATATGACTCTTCAGAGGGAGTGATTTTGTGAATATGTAAATCATAATGGAGGTGATTTTTTCGTAGGAGATGACTCAACAACTAGAATCATAGTACATGAAAGAGTCAATTTGTTGCTCAAGAATTTAAGGATTAGAACACTCCATATTGTTTTTACATGCTAGATATGAATGTAAAATTGATATATGTAAGTAAGCTTAGTGATGCAGGTGTACATAATATGTTTAAAAGGAATCCTGCAAAATTGTTCAAGGAGAAATGGCGTTGATAAGAGGAATTTGGAATGAAACTATGTATGAACTATTGGGAAGAAATATCATTTATGGGTGTAATAGTGTTGTTTTTCCCGAGGGTGGAAATGAAGAAGACAAAACCCCTACACTCTTTAGAGAAAATAAAATGATATGGCATCAAATATTGGGACATATTGGAAAGAAGAACCTTGGACCATTACATGGTAAAAGTACGGTTGAAGGTATGTATGATTTCACACAAGATTTTGATTTTTGTGAACATTTCATATATGATAAATATAATCATGTAATATCTTAAAGTATTAAACATTTTATTAAATAATTTACATTTCTGGAAATTCATATTTGACTTTATCAATACATTTGACTGTTATTTTTTAAAGTATTGTGTAAGATTTGGACTTTCCAACTGTCCTTTTTGATGGACAGATGTAAGAAACAAACTTTTTAAATTAATAAATGTAGTAAAAAACTAGAAAAAACAGGTTAGAAAGAGATGACTATGACTCCATGAGTGGGGAACATGATGGAGCTAAATTAGAGACTGATTAGACAAGTGTTAGAAGTGGATTTTTGTCACTGGCAGCCCCTAAAAATCAGGGATTTCTAAAGCTGTGAATTTCCAAGGATATAAATTAACTTAATGAAAAGCCCTAGGCACAAAGATGATAAATACAATATATGTGGGAGGTAGGACGCTTCTTAGTATGTTGAGAAAGAATGGATTATTTTCTATGTGAGCATAGAGGTGTTAGGAAAATAATTTTGAACTATAAAAAGCTACATTGGCTAAGGAGTGGAGATCAGTTCTCCCTTATGGAGTCATAGTCGGGCTTGGCGATGATCAAGATAAGTAGCTTGGTTGTTCTAAATCTATGATTGGGTGGAATGTGGTTGTTCCATTTGTTTTTGGCTTGTTGGTACATATATGTATCTCTTCCTACCAGTTATATTCATGTTTATTTAATGATTTCCTTGTTAACTGCAGAAAATAGTTGAATACATGAGTATATGCATTTACAAAATGTTAAAGTAAATATTTTCTTCATTCTACATAAATCCCAGAGTTGTCATGTTTCTGCATGTCAGAATTTGAATCTATAAGAATTGTAATTTAGTAAATGAAACAACAATTCAGGCTATGTATTTATCTATGATATTATGTGGATCTTGTATAGCTGTAGTAAATATGTGGAGATCTAAAGTCTCAGATTGTAGTAAAATAAATAAATATCATACAAAAACTCTTACTTGTAAGGATAGTCTATGATAAGTTACCAACAAAGATTAATGAGATTTCCAACATCGGAATGATAGTTTAAGCATGGAATAATAGATCAATCCTTACATTGCATAACCAAATTCTGTATCCTTAAACTGAAATGTCCCCTTAGAAAAAGATATTGTAAGTAAATTTACAAGTTAATAACTAAGGTTTCTTTGAATAGATTTTGGAAGTTATTTTTTCCACATAGGAACCCAAGTACCTTGCTTGTATCACTGAGATTCCAATAGTATGGATTCCTTCCTTTAACTGTAGAAACATAGGGAAATGCAAGGAACCCTATGCGGAGCAGGGGGTAAGATCATGTTAAATACACATTCGAGCATTATTTGGTCACTGAATTGCAGCCAAGGCACTAATACTAAGGCGGAGCTCCTCGGAGTTTGGACCACATTCTTCTTGGCTAGTCGCCATACTGAAGATCTGCATCTCCTCGGAGACTCCAAGATCATCATAGATTGGCTGAATGGTAGGGCTGATCTCCGAGTGGCAGCCCTTAATTGCTGGAAGGCTCGGATCAAAGACTTTATTATTCTTTTCAGGAACCTCACCTTCCTCCACATTTTTCGAGATGAAAACAAAGAGGCTGACATCCTCTCGAAAAAATCTTTGCTCCTCCCTCCTCTACAAATCTACTTCACATTTTGGGAGGACGGTCACGAAGGCATCACTTCCAAGATTAAAATTTGAGTAGATTCCTCTCAGCATTTTCAGAACTTAGATTAGCTGCCATGTTAACTCGGCGATTATGACTGTTGCTGATTTGTAGATCCATTGACAGCTTTGATCCATGTTTTCGTGCTTTCGCCTAGATCTGTTGATGTATAGGATTCCATCTGATTTGATCCGCTGTTGTAGCTGTATCTTGATTGGCTGTGGTAGCTGTAATTTGTCTCGATGCTGTAAACTTTTATACTCTATTGAATATAAGGAGCAATATTTTCTCGTGGAAAAAAACTGTAGAAACATAGGGAAATGATTAGTCCAATGACATTAGGATTCAAGAATTAAAATATATTTTGATAAGCAGCTAGACGTACCATCAAAGATTATCGTTGTCTAAGAAGCCAATAATGTGAAATCCCCCTTTCTGTTTAATGAAAAATGACTCGTATTACCACTATAGTAGTGATTTAATGCAGTAGAATTAATAAAGAATTGAAAAAAAATTACATGTGATGATTCCGAGGTTGGAGCCGAATCTGGAAGGAGACGATACAACACATAGTTGATGAATATCTCTCTAAAATATGGTGGGTTCCCTCGCAAAACAGAAGGACCCATAATTAAAATAATATCCAAAATATTTCTCGGATCAAAATCTATATATAACAATAGTAATACACAGGAAATGAATGCATGATGATCGAGAGATATTTTTATTCTTTTTAAGAACATATTTTGGATAGAATCGAAATCATTTAGTGACCTATTACATAAAATACAATTTGATATGAAAACCCGAATACATTAAGGATGTAAATTTATCAAAGTCAACTACAGAGGAATAGATATGCAAGTTTTTTCGGTGGCAAACTAAGAGATTACTTGTAGTAAATAAAATAATATCCGAAGAACCTTTTACAGAGGCGTATTTAGTATGGGTTGTGGTTATTCTTCACCTCGATGAAAGATTGAGGCTAGGTTTTCACAAATGCATGGAGGGTATAGTTGAATACAATTCACATTATTCATCTACTTCCTTCTGACAAATTTAATACTATGCAGATATATTAATATACACCTAAATGAGTAACGACTTCAGATTTGTTCAGGCTCCATGCCTTACTCTAACTGTAACAAGTAATGACTGACATCCAAAAATATTTGTATTTATAAATTGTACCTTTGATGCAATACGACTGACTCTTGAAATAGAACCCAAAACAAAGAAGTATTGGTTGCACAAGTTTTGTAATAGAATTTATGTATCTTATTGCAAAAAGAAATAAAACAAATTATTGTCAAGATTTAAACTATAGTGCCACAATTTCAAATTGTGAAGGTAACTGTAAACACAAAGAAATCCTTGTGTTGAAATGAAAAAAAAATTGTATGCTAAGGAACTCATTCCCAACTATATGGATATGGGTAGGAAACAACCATAACCCAGTTTCTCAGTTGAAAAAATTATAAATATAAGCACCTTCATTTTCTTAACCTTAAAAGGACTCACTTGGAGATGAGCTGACTGGGGAAAACATCGAACAACCCTTGAGATTTAAATTTTGATTTTCCAATATCTATTCACAAAGGAAAAACTCCCACAGAGCTCATAGAGAAATAGGAGCCAAGCGACCAGAGTAACTTCATTTCCAATGTTGAGAAATAAGAGAAAAATCAAACCTCACATCCACTATGGAAATTGAGGAAACCTCGAGCCCATCGTAGTGTACTACATTCTTAAGGCCGAAGTATATTGTTTCTTGACCATTGGGATACCTTGTGAAGTCAAGAACGTGGCCCTGCATAGTTAGCTCAGGTGTTGGACAATCATGTTGGAAATAATGTAAAAAAAAATCGTAAGTATAGAAGAAGTGTGCAAAAGAATAAGGAAGATTAGGGAGTGCGTAGTTGAGGCGCATTTGGGAGGAAAGTTCGTAGAAAGAGGCATAAAACAGAGGAATAAAATAGACAAATAAATAAGAGAAAAGAATAAAGCAGAGAAGAAAGTTGGAGAAGAAAGAAGGAGAAAATGAAGGATGACAGTCCAAAGTTCTAAAGACAAAAGGACGTGCAAAAGCCTAAAGGATGGCAGTTAGAGTGCAAAAGCAACATGCAGATGAAAAATTAGGTGAAAGCATCTTGAACAACATGTTAAATTGAAGTTAGCATGTATTGTAATAGGGTTTTGGGGATGAACAAAGTAGGGTTTTAAGCCCTAGAAATCACCTATAAATATGTAATGGGTTCGGAGAATAAGGGTTGGTTTCCTTTTTGTTTATTTTTTCTAGGTTTTGTTTAGTTATGTTTTGTTGAGTATGGGAGTTCTTCTCAAGAGGTACTAGGGAGATGATGTAGAGAGATAAAGGCTTTCACTGTAGAGTGGCTAGGCTAAGAAAATCAGAGGATAACCATGATGTATCTTTGTAAGCGTAGTGCACAAGCCTGAAGCAATTACCAAATGCATAATAAAGAAGCTAGTTGTTGTGGATGTATCCCAAAGTTGAGTGAACCACATTAAATTTCGTGTTGAATGTATTTTGTGTGATTTCTTATGGAATTTGTCTAGATGCATATTAGAGTAGATTTGTCTTATGTGTAATCATGTCACAATAGTTATGACTGTTAAAGTAATGGGTTTATGTTGTAATATGGAATATAATGGTAATATGAATCTAAGATTCACTAAGTAACTGAAGAAGAGAACTTGCATAATAACATGCACAAAACAGATAATTAAGAATGAATAGAATAATAACCTCCCATTCCCTTATCACTGCAGAAACCAGGTTCATGTAGTCCCAATAGATACCTCGTGTGAGACTTCATCTGCCCATGTAGGTGATGCAAAAAGATATGTTGTATGAATTGTTTTCTTGGTGAAAGATAACTCGAACCTAGGGTCTTACAACTGCGCACATCACTAACAAATGGTTATGTTGTCGGGACCCAGATTCTGTGACTAAAGGAATGCTTTGGAGGTCAACTAAGAAGGAATATTTAGAGTGGTTAGAAAGGAAGGAATGAGAGTTTTCCAAAAAGAGAATAGAAACCCTCAGCTGAGTAATGAATAATGGATGGAAAGGTATGTATACACAGAGTTGAATAAAAGTTTCTTTGGTGAATTTTCAATTATTTTGACGGATTGGTTAGAAATATTAGTGGAGAACACTGGAAGGTACCGAGACGCAGCGCCGATGAATTGGAATCCTGAGTTGGTAAGACAACTAAATTATGTAAGTAATAACACTTCTTCCATAGTTAATTTTTGGTTGAATAGAATATTACGAGTATATATTGCAGAGTTCGCAGTAGATTGTACCCAATCATACAATGTTGCACAAAGGGACTTCTTCAAAGGTCCACGTGGAAGGTTCATGCAATCATTGGGTACATGGATAAAGATGTTGTTGTGTGACAAGTGTGTGATGAAACTGGAATCTGAATGCTAAAGGGATTTGTGCACATACGGGAACCAGGGGATGAAAAGAGGATAATATGAGGACAAGAGAGAAGTAAGGAAGTGATGAAGAGATTCAAGGAATATATACCAGAGGAATAACAATAGTTTAGAGAACTACGTAGAGAAAGGAGGTACAAGAGGTGAAAGACTAGGGCTGAGAAAGGAGAGACGCATAATGAGCCAAAGGGGAGAGGACGTTGTGAAATAATTCAAATAGTGAAGATACCACACATAAGAGGAGAGGAAGAGGAGTTCCAATCCATTCCAATAATAGAGGAGCCATTTGTTGGCCCTTGACCAAGTTTTGAAGAATACTTGGTCATATTTGACCATTTTTGGGACTGCGACAGCTTGCCAAAGATGGAGCACAATGCGAAACAGAAAGTAGGGAAACTAGACCTATTTTTGGGTCCCTTTAGGGTTTTGGTTTGATGTAATGGGAAAGGGATGTCGGCCCGTGGGTTTACCCATGCTTAGTCTCATTTTGTAATCTATAAATAGATACTTAGGCAATGTAAGTAGAGGACGGTAGTACATCTATGTGATGTATAGCTAAAGGCTTAGTGCTAGTAACTAGATATGTGTGATCAGATGTATATTGCAAGTGCTCTGTGCATGATTGTAAGGAGATTGAAAAGCTAAGTGCAAGTTGTTGTAGTTTTGTGCTGAAGTGTAAGGAAGAAGGATCTAGCGAGCCATGTAGATCTTCTGTCTTGTGAGAAGTAAGGGTCATTGAAGCTCTGTGTTGTAACCGCTTGACCGAGATAATATAAAGAAGAAGACTTTGTGGACGTAGCCCCAGGGTGGGGGTGAACCATGGTAACTTTGTGTATTGTGCTCTGTGCTTTGACCTAATGTGTTTATCTCCTTCTTGGCTAAGTGCTTGATGTGATTAAATAGATTTAGTTATGTTTTGTGATTATGATATAGGAATGAATGTTAGATCTGATATATAAGATGCTTAGTGTCTGATCTGGTGAACCCAATCTATCTTGTTGTATCTAAGTGTTAAGTCTTCTTGAATCTAAGTATATATTGCGATGCTCTGTGCTATCTGCAAAGTGTTGTAAGGGTCGAATATTGATGGATAAACTATGCTAGATAATTTCTAAGTGCTATAATCACAGATCTGTGTCCCAGCTAAGGTTGCAAACATTTGAGTCCTGCAACCACCCCTGCCTCTACCTCGGGTGAGACTTCATCTACTTCACAGGTGTTGCCGAAAGCGTTGGTAGTTAGGGTTTGTTGGTGCGCTCTTGAGCGTGAACCTTGGGTCTGCCTCCGTGCCAAAAAATGGTTCTGTTGTCAGGACCGAAACTGTGATTGCTAGTGATCTAGGTGGATATCGGTGGCCACCCACCTTCTCCAACTAGCCCAAAACATGTTTCTGACAATTTTGGTAATTTATTATTTTTAGCAGTTTTTAACTTCTGGGGCCATTTTGAGGCCCTAAACGATGTTTTTTGAGAAAACGGGGAGCAACATGGATCGTAGATTGATGTTTCTCACCCAAAAGTTGTAGTTCTCGGATAGATATTTCCAACGAGCTATTGAGCGCCCCAAATGGAGATCGTATGCAAAAGTTATGCCCCTGGTAAGTTGACGTATCAACTACCCCCATCGGGGCCCACAAACCTTTTGGATTTTCATCTTCCGGGGTTAGGTTTTTGGATTTTACTTATGTTAAAAAGGCCCTTAGAGCCTCACTGTAATAATCATGTTCTCATGGATGCGAGTAGCCGTCACATCTCTTCTCATAGATAAGCTACCACCATTCTAGCGAGTCTTTCACTCTGTATTTTACAGTCTCTGTACATTTATTTCATTAATAGAAATCGTGTATTACTGTATATCTGTGACTCTTGTTTTATTTCCGCTATATCTCTGTTATATTGTTGTCTCTCTTGCAATATCTCTAAATATTATTGTGTTATACCTCCTCTCTCATTTCATGCCGAAAATAATCCAGATCAGTGGTATCAGAGCAGGCTGCTCTTGATCGTTTTTTAGTGCATGTCCCCGACGAGGTCCGAGTATAGAAAGTTGGGTCTCGAGCTTGTCTCTCTTGAGGACAATCTCTCTCGCACACCCAAGAAACCCTCAATGGTGGAAGAAAATAAAAACGACGGAGCAGACGATCCTATCATTCTGTTACTTGAGCAAGCTCTCACGTGACAGAGGGACGAAATGATGGAGAATTTTTCCCACATCCTTCAACACCTCCCGATAACATCAGGTGCATCTTCATCAAGCGACCACTTTGGAGGCACATCGCCTTTCAAGGTACAGGTTAATTTTGATATTCCCATATTTGAAGGTCAAATAGATGCAGATTCCCTAGATAAATGGTTAAATCTTCTAGAAGGTTATTTCTCTGTTCATAATTTTTCCGACAAGGAAAAGATCACCTTCACACTCCTTAAGGCTCTCCCCCATGTCAAACATTGGTGGGAAACTTACTGGGAGCAGAGTTCCACAGAGGAGTCTAGAATATATGGGGCCGATCCCACTTGGGATTTTTTTGTGGATGCAGTAAAGGAACAATATTACCCTATTGGCAACTATGAGGACCAGTACATGAGATGGACCACACTGCGGTAAGAAAGGGGCCAATCAGTTCCGGAGTTCACCAATAGCTTCCATACCTTGCACACCAAGCTGGGTATCAAGGACTCCGAATGACATTTGGTTCTGAAATACCGTGGGGCTCTACACATATACATCCAAACTAAAATGGAGTTTTTGGACATCTCATCACTCGGTGCTGCCTATCGATATGTTGTTAAAATCGAGCAGAAATTTAAGCACCAGAACAAACAGGAGTTCGGGTCTACAAATCCGCAACAACCAAAGTATGACAAAGATGACCCTAACAAGTAGTCTCCCGAAAACCAGTCCAAGCCATAGGAAAAGAAGGGTCACGGGAAGACAAAGAAGGACACCGGAAAATGGTGCAATTTCCACAAAATCCCCTGGCACAACACCGATGAATGTCACTCAAAACAGTCATTGGTGGCTGAGATCAAAGACAAGGAGTCGAACCCTGATTCAGAATCTGATTCTAAAAATACTGGTAAAAGACAGATCATCGACGCAGACCCCACTGCTATTGTCACAACTGCAACAATTCAACCAGAAGAACCAACAGATCTAGAAGAGCGGGAGTGCCTTTTTCATTCACAGATGTGGGTGAAGGGGACCCCATTGCATTTTATTGTTGATAGTGGAAGCCAGAATAACCTCATCTCAACAAAGGTCATCAAACAGTTGGGATTGTCGACAACACCACACCTGCAGCCATATAACATCGGGTGGCTTCGCCAAGGATGAGATCTTCGTGTCACCCAACAGTGTCGATTGTCATACGGCATCCAACCCTTCAAGGATGAGGTATTATGTGATGTTTCCCCACTAGATGTCTATGATGTTCTCTTGGGCCAGCCATATATGTGGAAACTCCATGCTATCTATGAGTCTCGACCCCGTAGTGTCATTATTACTCTGGGGGGTCATCTCTACAGGATACTAGAGGTAGTTCCAACTACTACCCCACCTAAACAGTGTTGCAAGGTAGTATCTCATACTACAAAATTCATCTTCTCCATAATATATTCAAAAGGGGAACAAAAGGATACTGCAACCACTACAGCCTCGACCCAAACACCTTCTATCCACCAGAAGCAGGTCGACAAGGTTGCAGCAAAGCACAAAGATTCCTTCTGCACACAGTCATCTTATGTAGCCAGACTGGTTAAAAAGGTCCAACCCTTCCAACCACAGGTTCGTGACGACCTTCAATAAACCAAGTAGCGCGATGGTTCCAACAAGGCAAGCAACTCACCAAGATTCAGATTCAACAATCGCTTTCCCCTCTCCCCCAGGAACTCAACGCAATGGAGACCATTGCTTCCTAAGGATGGAGGATTGATCCAGGTGGATATCGGTGGCCACCCACCTTCTCCAACTGGCCCAAAACATGTTTCTGACAATTTTGGTAATTTACTATTTTTAGCAGTTTTTAACTTCTGGGGCCATTTTGAGTCCCTAAAAGATGTTTTTTGAGAAAACGGGGAGCAACACAGATCATAGATCAATGTTGCTCACCCAAAAATTTTATTTCTCGGATAGATCTTTCCAACGAGCTATTGAGCGCCCCAAACGGAGATCGTATGCAAAAGTTACGCCCCTGGGAAGTTGACGTATCAACTACCCCCATCGGGCCCCACAAACCTTTTGGATTTTCATCTTCCGAGGTTAGGGTTTTCAATTTTACTTATGATAAAAAGGCCCTTAGAGCCTCATTGTAATAATCATGTTCTCACAGATGCGATTAGCCATCACATCTCTTCTCAGAGATAAGCTACCACCATTCTAGCGAGTCTTTCACTCTGTATTTTACAGTCTCTGTACATTTATTTCATTAATAGAAATAGTGTATTACTGTATATCTGTGACTCTTGTTTTATTTCCGCTATATATTTTTTATATTGTTGTCTCTCTTGCAATATCTCTAAATATTTATGTGTTATACCTCCGCTCTCATTTTGTGCCGAAAATAATCTGGATCAGCTGGGAACTAAAGAAGAAAAAGATTTGTGCGAAATAATCTCTATGCATAGATCTGTTGCCCTAGTGCACAATATTCTACTTGACCTGCAAACCTTTGTGCCGAGAAAGAAAGGTTAGATCTGAAGGAAAGAGGCCAGATATGTAAGAAAAGAGGTTGATACTGAAGAAAAGTAAAAGTGGAAATTTCTAAAAGAAAGAGGTCAGATCTGTAGAAAAGAGGTAAGATCAGTAAACTCTGTGCTCTGATAAAGGTAAGAATAGTTAAAAGTATTAGATCCAAAAACTTTGTGCTCTATATAGGTAATATAAGTAGAAATGTTTTGTTTCTGAAGCATGAATTTAGGTATGCTTGATAGATTTTGTCCTAGCCTAAAAACCAGGGCATGGTTAGATGGAAGAAAATTTGATAGATCTGATAAGAATAATGATAGATATGCTATACCTATGCATAGAAAGAATGTTTGGACTAATAGATGGATGCAGGATCCTAGAAAGAAGTTTTTGCAGGCTAACTACCATGACCCTAGTGCATAGTACAGAAGAGGTTGGGGGCGATTTAAAAGAAAGAGAGGATTTACCCTATGTTACAGTTGTAGAAAACTGGGACATCTAGCTAAGGAGTGCCCTGGTGGAAGAACGAGTTGTCTTTGTTGCAAGGCTTTGGACCATGAAGTATTGGATTTCCCTAGAATGATTGCCAGGCTTCAAAAAATGAATCTACGCGAAGAAAACCTTAAGGCAGATCCACAAATAGTGGAAACCCAAAAAGAATCAGAGAAGATTTTACTACATATGAAAGAAACCTTGAGTGATCACTGACATATCAGGCTATCAAAGATCTTCAAAGAAAAATAATGCATCAAAGTAAGAATAGAAGACTTCAACATTGACTGTGTTCTGGATGAGGAAACACAGGTGAATGTCATGACAAAAAGAACTTGGGAAGCTATAGGGAGACCTGCTATGAATCCATCCCTAAGTGGAATAGGGTTATTCAGAGGAAAAATGGTAAACCTATGTGGAAGGCTCACTCAAATATCTATGAATGTCAATGGAATCCTAACAGAGGAAGATTTTGAAATCATCAAATTTATTGAGGACAGTGCCCCATTTACTATGTTACTTGGAAATCCTTGGATTGAAAAAGATCACGCTAGAAAGAAGGTAGAAGAAATTTTTTTAGAACAACAGAGATAAGATTTAAAAGACTTCAGGAGCAGAAAGATCGTGCAATTGATTGAATAACAAAAGAACAAATCGAAGCCATTTCACACTAGAAACCCAGATTTTGAAGTTATCAAAATGCCAGAGGATTCACAGAGGAATGAAGTCTCCATCCCAGATAAAGAAGAGATGTTCTCCTTGAACCCTAAGAAAGAACATCAATAGTGCGAAGTAACTATATCCAAGGAAAATAGAAATTAGAATAGGAAAAGAACCACTGAGACGAAGCTCATGGGAAAGAAAGCTAGAAAGTTAAGTAAGAACAAGGCGAAGATGGAAAACTACAGAAGACTCTAGATGGAACTTCACAAAAAGAGAAATTGCAGAATTCGAGCTTCGTTGAGATATCAGAACATCGACATGGGTCACTTCACCATGATGAAGTGATATAGCCATTGGAAGCCAATATGTTCATTTGACTGCTACTCCAAATGGGTCGAAAAGAAATTATGGGTTACCACTAGACCGTTGGACAACACCAGAATGGATAAAACAGAGTTAATGATGGCCCCATGTCCGTTGCAAGCAGACCATTGCTGAGATTTCCTATTTAGCTAGTCGCACCATGCCCGAAGAACACTTTTTCCGATTAAGAAGTTGAATCTCGTAGAATTAGAAAGTGTCCACAGTGATCGTCACACCGTTGTTATTTATCCCAGTACAGTGCTTAAGACCAGTGTGACCCTAATTATTTTCCTTGAGCATATATGTACGACGAGCTCAGCGTAGCTGAATAATCTGTAAGAGAGTTACTCGCTAGCCTCAGAACCGAATGAGTCATGTCAGAAAGAGGGTTGTCTACGGGTTTAAAGGCATCATCGACGAGAGGAATGCAAGCCTCCCCATTGACTGCTTGAGCAAGAACATATTGAGCCGACGCAGAAAGAATAACTAAGCATAAAGATGACATAACCAATGAAAAGTTAGTACTGTCCATCCTACCAGCTTACATACCCCCTCTGAGCAGTGTGATTAACTAGGACAATGTCCCTCGAGGATTTGAATACACCCTAGTCACTGCTTATCTACCAAAAGGAGTATGCACCTACCGTGCAGATCAAGACAAGGTTGTGGCGTTGAAGTTTTGCGACTTCAACCTGGGAGACCGTAAAACTTACAACATGCTTTCCCTGCACAAGTACTTAACAAGAACCAAGGGAAAGAATTCCAATATCTTCCCTCAACAATGGACGATGAACCTTGAGTAGTCTACGTTGCTCAGCATCATGAAAATATATCACTTCTGTAGACACCAAGAGGTGAATTCTTGTGTAAAACTACTGCTAGAAAGTTACCATGGAGGATACCTGTGGGTAAACCGTCGCATATATGTTGATCTGGAACTGATCAATAGGATCACCAGGGTTAGTATGCAGGGTCCTGATCCCCAGGATTACTACCCTATAAAGACCGTGGACCGCGCTCTTTCATAGAAGATTAAAGAAGCTTATGGCAATGTCAAGAAGGGCACACGAGGCTACAAGGTAGCCTCTATCGAGAGTGGCACAGTGCGCCTTGCATGCCAACTGATAGCAGGAAAATTGGTACGTAAAAACAGACCAACTCAAGTATCAGGCTTCGTAGTTGACCTCACAGGAAAATGCACACAGGGACTACAGATGAACTGGGCAAAGTACCTGGTCAACTAGCTAGAGATTGACTGCAGAGAAGCCCAGGATCAGGGGCATGAATTCTATTTTAGTTGGTTGCTAATAATGATCTCTTTTGTTGCATGGGAACTACTGGAAGGCACAACCTTTCTGGACCTCGACCCTTTTGAGCCCTTAGCCGCGAAGTTTAGTACTTTATGGTACTCGAATGATATGAACAAACAATGGCAATCAAATGTCATTTTTCATACATACTATAACCAACTGAAAGCATCCATAGGGGGTGAACCTTGAATAACCCCAAACACTTTAAAAAGGTTCTAACCTCTGATAAAGTTTAGCGTAGATCACCACTTTATATACCTAACTCCATGTGCTGATGAACACCAGGAACAACTTCATTCCTATTATAAGCTAACAGAAGAAGACCTAGAATAAATCACAAAGGAATGGTCAGTGGACCTCCTTATCTCAACAGATCTAGCAAATATGTCCGACATCGATAGCCCAGAAGTTGCACAGAATACACCTGGGCCCAGTAAGGCGAAGAAAACTAAGAAGATAAAGAAAGATGAGGAAATCTAGGACATCGACAGTAGATCTGTAAGGACGACTTCCACCACACCCGATCATAGAGGTAATAATGAATACTTTGAAGAAGTTGAACAAAGGCTAGAGGACAAAGTAGAGATCATAAAGAAAAGAAAGGTTTCACCTCCATAACCTTCTTCCAAGAAGAAGTCGAAAGAATTCGTGACTAAAATGATGACAACACTCACCCTAGACGACTTTAGCTTTCTCCTCGCTATTATGAATGAAGCTATCTAAGAGATAACAAAAAAACAGGTAGCCAAACAAGAGGCCATGTACAACATAATTGAAATTGAGCTCCAAGGAGTAAAGCAAGCACTTCAATCAAGCCATGTGTCTTCCACTGCACCCCTTCCAGAGGAACAACAGAAGAAGGAGATGAACCAGTTCAACTCCGTAGGATTGCTGACATAGTAGAAGTACACCTTCGAAAAGCAGAAGAAGAAACAACGCAGGCCACCCAGGCCCTAAAGAAAGCACATGAATAAATCATAGAGCAGTGTCGAGCTACACAGCAAGAGAAGGAGGCCATCCAAGAGAAATTTGACGAAGGCTGAGAAAAAATCCAAAAGGAGAAGGAGCAGCTTCTTGCGAAGAAAGTCAGGTTCGAAGAAGTTGTCAATAGAGAATTTCTCTCTGTGATCAGCTTAGAACAGAAGGCTGAAGAACCCTTATACCGTCAAGTGATGAAGCTTGCTGAATTTATTCAGCAACTTCAACAAAGAGTCGTGGACTTAGAACTTCAAATCATCCCAAGCAACCCGCAAGAAGAGTGAGACCAATGAGAAATAACTACCTGGAGTACAGTAGAAAGGATTAAAGCACTCACTGAATAATACAAACAATTAAGTAGAAGAAGTGCGCAGATACATGAGAACCTAACCAAGAACCCAGAATTGCATAAATTGGAGTCGCAGCTCCAGGAAGCGAAGCAGCATGCAGATATACTTCAGATGCAGTTGAAGGCCCTATCAACCATAGAGAAAATGAAGCGATCCCATGAGCAACGCGTTGCACAACAAAAAATCCACATGATCCATAGCAAGGTAATGGAAGTAACTCAACAACTTCAACCTTTGCAAGATAAGGCATGCCAGCTATTCTTAGAGATTGAGAATCAAGGAACAGAGCTAGAACAAATCGTGACTACAGTAGAACAATGCCTAGAAGGACCAGTCAATAACACACTTATCCAGGAGTTCGCCGAGCAAGAGGAAACCGCAAAGCAGCAAGTTGAAGCATCTCGAGCTAAGATCGAGGAATTCAAGGCAGAATTGGTCAAGCCTGAGTGACACGGGACGAGTCACAGGTGAGTGTTGGGGGCCTGTTGGCCCTTGAACAAGTTTTGAAGAATACTTGGTCATATTTGACCATTTTTGGGACTGCGACAACTTGACAAAGATAGAGCGCAACATAAAGTGAAAAGTAGGGAAACTAGACCTATTTTTGGATCCCTTTAGGGTTTTGGGTTGATGTAACGGGAAAGGGATGTCGGCCCATGGGTTTACCCACTGTTAGGACCATTTTGTAATCTATAAATAGATACTTAGGAAATGTAAGTAGAGGATGGTAGTGCATATATGTGATGTATAGCTAAAGGCTTAGTGCTAGTAACTGAATCTATGTGATTGGATGTATATTGCAAGTGCTTTGTTCATGATTGTACGGAGATTGAAAAGCTAAGTGCAATTTGTTGTAGTTGTGTGATGAAGTTCAAGGAAGAAGGATCTAGCGAGCCGCACAGATCTTCTTTCCTGTGTGAAGTAAGGGTCATTGAAGCTCTGTGCTGTAACCACTTGACGGAGATAATATAACGAAGAAGACTTTGTGGATGTATCCCTAGGGTGGGGGTGAACCATGGTGACTTTGTGTATTGTGCTCTGCGCTTTGATCTAATGTGTTTATCTCCTTCTTGGCTAAGTGCTTGATGTGATTAAATAGATTTAGTTATCCTTTCTTCTTCTGAGATAGGAATGAATGTTAGATATGATATATAAGATGCTTAGTGTCTGATCTGGTGAACCCAATCTATCTTGTTGTATCTAAGTGTTAAGTCTTCTTGAATATAAGTATATACTGCGATGCTCTGTGCTATCTGCAAAGTGGTATAAGGGTCGAATATTGATGGATAAACTATGCTAGATAATTGCTAAGCGCTATAATCACAGACCTGTGTCCCAACTAAGGTTGCATACATCTGATTCCTGCAACCACCCCTGCCTCTACCTCGGGTGAGACTTCATCTTCTTCGTAGGTATTACCGAAAGAGCAGGTAGTTAGGGTTTGTTGGTGCACTCTTAAGCATGAACCCTAGGTCTGCCTCTGCTCCAACACCATTAATTCCTACCCATACTGGATCCTGTGTCGAATCCACAACTCCATGTGCATCACCACAATCGGAAATAATAGACTTATCAAAAGAATGCATAGTTAGCAAGGGGGGACAAATTAGTAGAAATCATAGGAGTGGAAGTAGTTCATAGAGTGAGAGTCAACCAACATCACCAAGATGAGGAACTACACGAAGAAACATGGCAGGGGTAGACAACACCCTCATACTTCCTGAGTTTCAGGGAGTGGGGTTAGAGGACCCATAACAACATCTGTTTTTCTGTGAGACAATTTGGGCTGCTAATAACGTCCAGGATGAGGCTATGAATATTGTGCAATTAGGAACATCATTTAGAGGCTGTACACTAGTCTGGTACATGAAACTGCAGAGTACCGTGCCTACAGGATAGGTCGGGACATTAGTAGAGATAAGACAAGCATTTCTAAAAGAGTTTAAGAATCCAAAGTTGGAGTCATAGTACATTTTAGAACTAAAGGAGAATAAACAAGAGAAAACATAGCTGGTATGGGACTTTTATCAAAGGTTCAAGGACATGATGGGAAGTGTTGGCACAAGGGCAGACCCGAGGTTCACTCCAAGAGAGCACCAACAAGCCCTAGCTACTGGCCCTTTCGGCAACACCTGCAAAGAAGATGCAGTCTCACCTGAAGCAGCTAAGAGGGGGGTTGCAAGACATAAATGTCTACAACCAGGGGAATATCAAGTGGATCTATCACAACAATAATACAAAATTCATATATCACTTATCATCTACGTCTATCCTGCACAGCTATAGATCCAATCTAACATAAGACTGCAAATAACAATATAACAATGACAAAGATCTAGGCAACAATCACACATACGGCACAAAATATACGTGGTTCACCCTCTCTCTAGGGCTACGTCCACATAACTGTGCTTATGATTTATTAAGGTAAATCATACAGTTCTTATATGTGCTCTCAGCTAGAAGATATTCCTTCTTATCTCTCTTTCTCTTCCCTTCCTGTGCACCCAGCTGTAGGAATTAACCTTCGCACACAGCTGAAGATCTCACAATACAATCCTCTCCCTCCACAACAGAGCTACTACAACAATATCATACCAATACTCAATGAACAACCCGACCCAGGTCCTCTTGACCTTTATTTATACATTACAATCCCTCACCAACAGCCTTAGGTCGAAACCTAGGTGCCAAAACCCTAGATACCAAAATCCTAGGTGTCTAAAACCATAGGTCAACTTGACCCACTTTTTTCGGGCTTCACCAGCCTGTCTTTCCTTCTTCATCATGATGGGCTCCAAAGCATCCAATGATCGCTTTCTATGATTGCTGAGTTGTCCACGATCCTTCTTGCTTGCTGATCTCTCATCCCTGATCTCCTCATCCAATGACTTGCTTTTTCGCACTTCTCTCCATCTTTCCTGCTCTTTTTTTCACTTCGATTCAGTGACAGTTATTGTGTCTCCCGCAAAGCTCTCTTTTTACCTTTCCTTGTTCTTCACTTCCTTCCATAACCAAGGGCCAACATGCCCCCAACACTCACCTGTGACTCATCCCGAGGCACTTTAGATCTGATCCTCTTGTTTTACTTCGAATTTGGACTGCGCAGTGCATCCCTTGCTTTCGGCTTTATGCCTCCTTTCCATCCTTGTGCAGACTGTATTTTCTGTGTCTGGTACCCAGTTTCAACTGCACCTAGTACCTGGAACCTTTTCCTCATGCTTTTACTAAGAGCTATGAGGCAACTGGTTATCATAGTACAACTTCAACTGACTCCCATTCACCAATCCTTCCTTCCAGTCTCCCTTCAATGTCTTCAGTTGTGTAGCTCCTCCTTCAGTAACATAGGTAATCTCATATGGTCTAAGCCAATGTGTTCTAAAATTCCTAGGGTGTTTGATAAACTTACTGTCATACACCAGTACTAAATCACCTTGCTTGATATTCTTCTTCTTGATGTGCTTGTCATGATAGGCCTTTTCTCGTTCGTTCTGAACTTGCTGATGGAATCCTGTGATGAATCTGTCTTCTTCCAGTTCAACCAACTATGCAAGCCTCTCACAAATAACACCGATATCATCCATGTCTGTAAATGCAACAATTCTTAGGCTTGGTACTAATTATTCCATCAGGACAATAGCTTCAAGATCATAAACCAACTTGAAGGGGGTCTGCATTTTTAATTTCTTGCAAGTGGTTCTATAAGCCCAGAGTACTGCTGGTACTCTTAAATCCCAATCATCCCTGTTCATGCTGAAAATCTTTGTCAATGTTGTCTCCAAGATCTTGTTGAATGCTTCAACTGTTCCATTTGCTTGTGGATGGTAAGGTGTACTCTTCTGATGGTGGACTGCAAATTCTTCAGTCAAGGATTCAACTGTCTTTTTGATGAAGTGTGTACCTTGATCACTCATAAGGATATTAGGGCATCCAAACCTGGTTATTATGTCATCAAATATAAAATGTGCAGCCGTAGTTGCACTACAGTCCTTAACTACTCTGGCTTCAGCCCATCTGGTTAAGTATTCCGTCGTAGTAATAATGTACCTTTCTCCTGTGCACTTTCCTGGTGGGCTTATAGGTCCCATGAAGTCAATGGCCCAATTTTCAAATGCTTGTAGGGTCATCTGTGGTGCTAATGGAATTTCATCTCTTCGGGATGGTTTTCCAATTCTCTGGCATACATCACATGCTCTGGCATACTCTTTAGCATCTCTGTGTAACGTAGGCCACCAAAGGCCATCTTGCAAAACATTTTGCGCAGTTGATTTCCCTGCGTAATGTCCTCCTACAATGCCTTCATGCGCTTCTGTGAGGATTAGTGGTCTCTTTGTCTCCATAACACACCTCCTTAATATTTCATCTGGTCCCATTTTGTACAGTTGTCCAGCTATAAGTGAAAAGTCTTCAACATGCACCACTAGTTGTTTCTTCTAAGGAATTGTATACTCACTTGGAGCCATTCCTGTTGACAGGAAATGAACTATGTCTGCGAAGTGGTCATCAATCTTTCTAATGGCGAGCAGTTGTTCATACGGTAATGTATCCTCCAAACTGGTAGGTTCTTCGCCATGTTCCAACCTTGATAAGTGGTCTTGGCCCTTGTTCATTCTTCCTAGCTTAACTATGATCTCAAAATCATATTCTTGAAACAACATAATCCATCTGCATATTCACCCCCCCCCAACACTGGCTTGTTGACTAGGTACTTCAGCATAGAGTGACCAGTAAACATTTTAAAGTGTCCTCCCAACAACTAGTGGTGGAATTTTTGTAGTGCATACACCATGGCTAGTCCCTCTCTCTCTGTAGTGGTGTAATTAACCTTAGTCATGGATAGCTTCCTGCTGGAAAATGCTAATGGATGATCAATGTCCCCTTATCCATGTTGTGCCATACTGATCCCAATGAAATAGAAGATGCATCGACATGCAGATGGAATTCTTTGCTCCAATCTAGAAAAACCAGAATGGGCATTGTAACCATCTTCTGTTTTAGTGTGTCGAAGATGTGTTGAAATTCATCTATCCACTCATACTAGAAGTCCTTCTTCAACAAATTCTCCATTGGTGCTGTAATTTGGGCATATCCTTTGATAAATTTCCTATAATATCCAGTATGGCCTAGTGCAGTGCACAGTTGTTTGACTAAAGTGAGAGGTGGCAAATCAACTATAATTGCAATTTTAGATGGGTCAACCAACAATCCCTGCTTGTATACAATATGGCCTAATATCACTCCAAATGGTGAGAAGAAGATGCATTTCTTCAAATTCAAAGCAATTTGACACTGCCTGCATTTGTCCAACATTAGCCTTAGACATTCAATATGATTTTTCAACAAACTAAAAAAAATACAGTCATCAAAGTATGCTTTAAAAAATTTATGCAAAAATTCTTTGAACGCTTCGACCACTACCCTAGAAAAGATGGTTGGGGAGTATTTCAATCCAAATGGCATTATTGTATATTAGTAGGATCCCCACTCTGTGGAAAACGTAGTCTTATGATGATCCTCCTTGGCAATGCGGATCCGATGGTATCCTGAAAAGCCGTCTGTAAAAGAATATACTTCCTGGCCTCCCATGTTATCCAACACTTCATCTGTGAATGGTGTAGGGAAAGGGTCATGCAGACAGACATCCTTCAACTTTCTGAGGTCCACACAGATCCTAATTTATCTTGTCTTCTTTTCTTGTACCACCATAGGGCTGATCCACTTTGACTCTTCAACAGGTTCAATAATCCCTACTTCCATCATTTTGTCGAGCTCGATATTCACTTTTTCCTTGTATTTCGGGTTTAGTCTGTAAGGTATTTTCTTGAATGGATTCACATCTGGTTTCAAAGGTATTCTCATCTCACCCATAGGCCCTTTGATTCCCTTCATATCAGCGAACTTGGTTGGGAACAAGTTCTGATATTCGTGCAATAACTCTATAATCTTGTTAATGGTAGCAACATCCCAATAATATCCAACATTGGCAAGCTTCGGTGTCTCCTCTATTGCAATATTGACTTTATTTATTTTGATCGGTTGTCCTATGAATGACAGGTCAACTCCTGGTCCTTCCACATTTATGTGGCCTTCTGTCTCAACGATGTTTACCTTCCTCAGATCATCATCATCATCGCATTAATGTTGTAACATCCTTGCAATTTATGGAATGGCGCGGTCCATTCATCCTCTTCTTGCTCCAAAGGGAGGCCAGATGCCTCCTTAAATACTTTCTATCTCACAATTTGTAATTCTTGGTATACCGAAGGAAATTCACTTTCAAACAAAAAGGTCGTTACAAAATTATCGATCATACCTTCCCAATATAAAGTGACAAGGCATAGCTCCACTTGAAGGTACCAGTTGATAGGGATCGTGTCCAGCGTGTTAATGAATCTGTGCACCCATTGTTCTCGAGGAATGTCACTCCAGGCCTCTTTGCAGCTTTGCACATGGTCCTTTGGGAAACTTCAACCTATGTACCTCACTTCGCAGTTCCTACTTGTGCTGAGAATCACGCTATCATCAAAGTTCGACATTGTGTCCAGTCTGTGATGTTTCCTTTGTGAATCCCCCACCATCTTTATGGCGTGGATTTCATGGCCTCATCCATTGCGAAAAGCCTCTGTTGTGTTGGTACACTTGTCTCAAACTCTGATAAGAATTTTTCTAAAGGGCTCAACCCATCAAATGTGGGTAAGCTACTCACTATTGCATCAATCCAACGAACCTCTCTGGTTAGTCTAGCACATCTTCTAGTAGATAATTCATACATTTGGTTCTGCAAGTTCTCCAATGCTTCTTTTGAGTCTCATGAACATCTATTGTCACTTTTCCAGCTCAGATTCCCATCGGCTATAGGATTGATATAATCCCGTTGTCTGGCTATTAGTTTGTAGATGTTTTCCAGTTCGTACGCGTGGTCTTATTCTCTGATAGGCTCTGTGTATCGAGGATCCTCATTTGGATCTAGAGGTGCAATGACCCTAAGGCCATCTATTTTAAATGTCATATGCCTCTTCTTTAGATCAACAACAGTAGAATTGTTGAAGGCCCAATCAATTCCTAATAATGCAGGGTAACGGCAGTTGTTGTCAACCATTTCAATTACCTCAAAATATGAAAAGGTTCTAAATCCATCGATGTCCACAGGGAGATGCTCCAATCATCCAAATGGGCTAACAACTTGTTGATTATCCATTCTAAGCCTAATAGGGGAATAGATCAACTTCGATTTTCCCATCAGTGCCCAATTTTGCTTCATCATGACATTGACCTCCAACCCTAAGTCGAGGACCACATAGTCTATATCATATTCTCCTATTTGAGCATTCAGGTGTAATTCTTTATTTGTACTTCTCTTTTTCCCAATTTGGTGCACTACCCTATTCAGTAAGGAGTCTATCTTTCCTAGCTCATACTGCTTGATTAAATCTTGTAATTCTTGTACAACGCTTTTATCTTGAATCAACTTAACACAAGTGCACAAAAATTCCATGAGTTTACTTACCTCTTTTCCTTCTGTTGGCGACACAAACTGATCAAAAGGTTGAGGCATGCCATATTCTTTGATTTCTGGTTGTTTCTTTGATGAATACCCTTGATCTCCTTTGAACTCTTTTCTTGCCTCCTCAAATATCTATCTTTCTTTCTTAGCATCGAACGTTGGGGTCTTATCTGTAGCTTTCTTGACTCCATGGTAATCTGCAGTCTTTCCTTGGGCTGCTCTATCTTCTCCTCTGGCAATGCCTCCTCGAGTGATAACAATGACTCTAGGTTATACTCCATGAGGTTCAACATATATCAGTTTCACTTGCGGGTTTTGCTGAGGTCCTCATCTTTCTTGAAGCTTAGCTAGCAGCAAAGCGCAGTCCTCAATGACATGCTCAAAGGAATTGCAATAACTACAAGTTGTACAAGGGTTCTAGCAGTCCCTCACTAAATGTCCTAGATATGCGCAGTTGTAACAGATTATTTTTCCTTGGCCTTGACCCATACCTCCTCCTCTTCCTCATCCTCTGTATCCACTGCGAGGATTGAAACTTCCTCTTCCTGGGCAATTATATTGTGCATTGTTTCCTTCTTGGTGTACTTCACCTTGGATCATTTTATATGTCTCTTGATCTTTTGTGCATCAGGTCAAAGGCCCTACAATCTCTATCATTGTTCCCTACAGACTTACAGAATGTGCAGTACAAGTTTGTGGGTGTCTAAACATACTTCTACATATAGTATCACTCACCAGGGTGATGTCGGTTTCTGCATACTTCGCACCAGGGCAAGTTAACTTGCTTCAAGGGGATCAACGCTCCTTAGCCCAAATATTCATGAAACAGGGGAAATTGTTCTTTATCATGACCTTTGGATATGCATCTTACACACCAGATATCTTCTCTTTTGTCCTTCCCCTTGTCCTTCTTCATATCCTCAACTTCCAGAGACAAACTAGTCAGCTGACTCAGGATTTGGCTCATGCCTGAGCTAGATTATCCCATAGGTGATGATTCAAGATTCATGGCGATATCCAAAGCTTCTGCCTACAATGTAATCTTTTGTTGCATCAGGGGAACTCTGATGTGTGGTGAAAGAGAAGCAATGAACCATTCTTTGTTCTACTCATCTGGGATCTTAAAAGTCAATCGGCCTGTTAGGATATTGAATCTATGATCGAACTCCCAAACAGGTTCAACTACCTTCTGTTTGATCTCCTTCAGCTCAGTAATACACTGTGTCTCTAACTTAGGTTTTTTAACCTCTACAACCAGCGTGTTCTTGATCTCGTTTAGTGGCTTAGGCTGCACAAGTCCTTGGACAAGCTTCATGTACCAACTCAGTGCTCGATCCCTCAACGTAGTGCTAAACTGGTTTATTTCAAAAACTTCATTGGTAATATTTTTAATGTTCCATACGACCTCACATAGGAACTAGTGCTAATAAAGATCTTCAGATCCATCTCCTTTAAAGATAGGGAGCCCCATCTTGTCTACCATAGAGATGCCTAGGTTTCTTGTTCGAGTAGATGTTGAACTACTAGTAATAGTAGTCTACGGACTCTGGTGATTCGGAATATTATGATTACTTAGTGTTTTTGAAATAACATAAGGATTGATATTACCTACTTCAGTGGTCTGTGCATTTCCTAATGTTTCTGGCTCGTTCTAGAAAATTTCTTCAGCTTCCTCTTCCTCTTCTCTGGTGGGTTCTGAATGTTCTTCGTCTGTCAGATCTACCTCTTCTCCACTGTAGAAGCCCTTGTCTATGTAGTTGTGCTTGAATAGGTTCTCAAGGTGAACCCCTTAGAATACTTTCCCATTATGCATATGTCTAGCTTCTGTGTCCCTGTCGGTGTCTAAATTCTTGAACATTATCCTTTTTGGATCCAACCAATCTACTGTATCTTCAAGACATTCTTTTCATGCAACAACATCTTGATTCTTAGCTTCAGAAATTGTAAAGATTTTCCTCTGGGTCCTTTGAAGAAGTATCTCTCGGCCTGGCTATATGATTATGTTTTGTCAAAAAAAAAATCGATGATATACCCTCCAATGGTACTATTGAACCAGTGATCTACAACCCTTAATACAATGTTGTCGACTCTCTTAAACTTCTTAATCAACTCTAACGTCTAGACCACAGGAGGTCTAGATCTGATCTCGAACTGGGCATCAACTAACCTAGCTAACCACTCGTATAGCTTTTGATGGATTCCTCCAAAGAATATCTCGTGAATATTGGTGAAGATGTGTCTCTGTAGCCAACCTTCAGTACTTAGCTTAGGGTTCTTGTTTTGGGCTTCAACGAAGTCCCTCTCTTGATCCTCTATCCACTTCTGAATCTTTGTCTTCGATGGGAACCACCTTGACATTCCCCTACACAGATTCTTGTCCCGGCAACAGAACCATTTGTTGGCACAAGGGCAGACCCAAGGTTCACTCCAAGAACGCACTAACAAGCCCTAGCTACTGGCCCTTTCGGTAGCACCTACGAAGCAGATGCAGTCTCACCCGAAGAACCTAAGAGGGGGCTTGCAGGACATAATGTCTACAACTAGGGGAATATCAAGTGGATCTATCACAACAACAATACAACATTCATATATCACTTATCATCTAGGTCTATCCTGTGCAACTATAGATCCAATCTAACATAAGAGTGCAAATAGTAATATAACAATGACAAAGATCTAGGAATCAATCACACATACGACACAAAATATATGTGGTTCACCCTCTCTCTAGGGATACATCCATAGAACTGTGCTCATGATTTATTAAGGTAAAGCATATAGTTCTTATATGTTCTCTTAGCTAGCAGATCTTCCTTCTTCTCTCTCTTTCTCTCCCCTTCCTACGCACCCAGCTGCAAGACTTGACCTTCTCACATAGTTGAAGATCTCACAATACAATCCTCTCCCTCCACGATAGAGCTATAAAAACAATATCATACCAATACTCAATGACCAACCCAACCCAGGTCCTCTTGACCTTTATTTATACATTACAATCTCTCACCGACAGCCTTAAGTCAAAACCTAGGTGCCAAAACCCTACATACCCAAACCCTAGGTTTCTAAAAACCTAGGTCAACTTGACCCACTTTTTTCAGGCTTCGCCAACTTGTCTTTCCTTCTTCATCATGCGGTGCTCCAAATCATCCAATGATGGCTTTATCTTCTTGTTGAGTTGTCCACGATCCTTCTTCCTTGTTGATCTGTGATCCCTAATCTCTTCTTCCAACAACTTGATTTTCCACACTTTGCTCCATCTTTCCTTCTCTTTTTCTCACTTTGACTCAGTGACAGTTACTATGTCTCCTGTGAAGAACACTTTTTACCTTTCCTTCCTTTTTCTTCACTTCCTTCCATAACCAAGGGCCAACAAGGAGGCTGAATTTCTAGATCTCAGATCAACAACATTGATAATGGTTTATTGCATGACTTCTACCAAATATTCGTAGGCCATTGATTCAACAAAAGGTTGCATCACAACTCAAGGCTCTGGAAATTGCAATGAAATTGGAAACATCCACTATAGGAGACATTGGAGGGATAGCACAAGTTCAGACACAGTTGATTTCTTTGAAGATTCAACTAGAAAAACTTAAAAAAGGAAAAGAGAAACGAGAACAAGTATGGTGTACCAAGTGTAGGAATGAAGGCCATCACAAGGATGAATGTGCAACATTCACATAGTATTTGGAAACTGGAGCGTTGAATCCATTACCATGGGGGGGTATTGCGATATATGTAAGAAATGGGGACATCATCCAATTGAATGTCCATTACTGCAGAAGTATCAGAGTACACCAAGGAACTTGTTTTGCAACTTTTGCAAGTTGGTTGGACATGAAGAGAAGGATTATCGCACATTCGATTTGATGATGGAGCATACTTCATATATGTACAAGATTTAGGAGGAGAATGTCGTGACAGACGGATGGGGTCAAAAATATAATAAGCAAAGAATATTTATTCCGGGGAACAAAGGAAATTTTGGTAGAGGTCGAGGAAGAGGAAATTTTGGTGGAGGAGGAAGAGGAAGGATAATATGCTATAATTGTAATCAACTGGGTCACTTAGCCTGTGACTTCCTGAATCTGTGTACAATGTGCACATATTGTAGAGCATTGGATCATGTGATATAATATTTTCCTCAACTAGTTGCAAAATGGCAGGCTAGAGGGAACTAGAACTAGAATCCAAATCAGAATGTGCAGAAAATATCGGTCGATGAACGCATAGGAGGTCCAAGAATAACAATTGTTACACACAAAGGAGATAGAACGAGAGTTGATATGATGAATGGAGGGAATCATACTGAGAAATGGGTAAGGAGGTCAGAAGTACCCATGTCAATCTTTGATCCTCAACAAGAAAATGAGACATATTAGAGGGAAAGGAAAGAGGTAGTTGGACAGGATTGGGTAACATCAACATCATTTGTGCCTCATGTCAGAGATTGCATTGCACCAAAGAAACCAAGTGGGAAAGTAAGAATGCTAAAATAATTATTGAGAATTTTCATAGAGATAATTAAATATGAACCTTCACCGAAAACACTATATGAGATGATTGATCACTGTACACAACAAAGGGAAACTCCCATCGCATAAAGGATGGTGAATCAAGTACCGCGCAGAAAGAGGACCAATGTATAATTTAGATTCAGTGAAAAAATTGAGGCAAATGATGTCGATAATGTTATCTTGGACTTGGGGTCTGATGTTAATGTATTTCCTAAACAAACTTGGGAGATGATGGGAAAGCCAAAGCTAGTTTGGTCTCTTGTTTAGTTAAGGCTCGCGAATCAACACAAAATAGTACCGAGTGGTCGAATGACAGGAGTGCCTGTGAACATGGATGGGGTGTGCAGTGTAGTAGAAATTGAGGTTATTGAGATCATGAATGTCAGTCAACCATATCCAACATTGATGGGACTGGAATGGGTGTTTGATAATCAGGAAATCATAAACCTGAAAAAGAGGGAAATGGTCTTTGAAGTCAGAGATTTGAGAGTTACTGCACCATTGGGCCCAACAGAAGGAAAGAGACACATAAATCCAACAAGAGGAAATGGAATTAACAATTTATGTAACATGACTGCATGGATGGATGATTATGTCGACCTTAATGAATATGGTGTGCTAATTTGGAGAAGTATTAGTTCATGTGCATCATACTCAATAGAGGGTATAGAGCATTAGCAACAAAGGATGCATGAAGTATAAACGAGACGATGTGCATGCATGACTCGATCCTTACACTATATTGGAACAGAGTTATGTGATCCATCCAGGTATGATGGATTAACTAATATAAGTTTATTTGTAAATGAATTTGAGTTGTAGGTACCCAAACAACAAAGGTTGTTAGAACTATATGTTGTCCTAAAAGCGATTCCAGCTAGATGGTGGGATGCACACAAAGAGGGGATGAAATACTGGTCATAGTGTAGAAGACTAATGTAAGTAAGGTTTCATACTAAGGTAGAAAAAAATTGCACATAAATATATAGGAGAGAATGACCTAGCGGGTCATGTTGAGAATTGCAGGATCTTATGAAGCTTAGTATCAGATATAGAGTAGATGCACAAATTTATACACACACTGGACACAATTCTGAAGAACTGGTATTTTGAATTGGAAACACACAGAGAAACAACAAGATGGGACGAGTTGGTCTAGAGGTTCAAAATCACATTTACATTTGAACATGAATCCCTATCAATAGATGCAGCGCTACAACCTATTCGAATTAATATCTTCTTAGAAGAAGGGCCTATGGAGGTAGTACCATTATGCCTTGCACATAGAGCTAATATGACTATCCATGAGTTATTGGAGTACGACAATGTTGCTGAGGAAGAACGGGATGAAGAATATCCAAGGAATGTACAAGTAAAAGAAAAAAAAGGAGAACGAGTAGTAGAAGGGACATATCGTGATTCTTCCACATATAAACAACCTATAAATACATTGAAGGAAAACATTGGGATGACAAAGAACCCAAATTTTGTGCAGATAGAATATTATTGGAGTGATGAGACAATAGAGAAGATTGCAGACTTGTTGCAAGAATATTAGGACCTATTCCCATATACATTCTCAAAGATGAATGGGATAGTTGGGGACTTAGGTAATATGAAAATTCCATTGAAACCAGGTGCTAAGGGTGTGCGACAGAGACCTTACAGGTTAAATCTGAAATATAAAGAGAAGGTGAAAGTCAAAATAGACAAGATGTTGGATTCATGAATCGTTGAACCCATGGAGGAATCAAAGTGGATCAATCCAATGGTAGTTAAAGACAAGAAGAAAGGAGGAATCAATATTTGCATGGATCTGAGGACGATGAATGATGCATGTTTACATGACCCATTTCCAACACCATTCACATATGAAGTACTAGAGAATGTAGGAGGCCAAGAGACTTGATCATTCATAGATGGATTCTCAGGGTACCATCAGATTAAAATTTCATAGGAAGACTGGTACAAGACCACATTCACGATAGAGTGGGGAAGTTATCAATATACAATAATTCCCTTTGGACTGAAGAATGCCCCTAGAGTGTTTTCCAGAGTTGTGGTAGCAATGTTCAAGGAATTTATTCATAAGTTCTTGAAAATATACTTAGACAATTGGACTGTGTTCAGTCTACTAAAGGATCATATAGAAGTACTCAGGATGATGTTTTATAAGTGTAGACAATGTCAGATTTCCCCGAACTTGAAAAAGTGTATTTTTTGTGCACCGTTTGGAATTTCTAGGCCATGTAGTCTAAAAGAAGGGATTACTAGTGGATCTAGTCAAGGTTGCAGTAATTCTGGATTTAGAACGACCTAAATCAGTCAGAAAACTGAGTTAAACTCTAGGTCTCACTGGATATTATAGGAAGTTTATCAAAGGGTATGTGTAGATCACAACACCAATGGAAAAGTTTTCAAAGAAGGAAGCAAAGTTCCAATGGAATGAGGACTGTCAGAAGGGCTTGGACACCTTGAATAAAAAACTAGTAACCATGCTGATTTTGATGTTTCCATATTGGAAAAAGGAGTTCCATGTTCATGTAGATGCATCGTCCATAGCATTGGGCACAATAATCTCTCAACCGGGGGAGGGGGACTTAGATCACCCAATTGTGTTTGCAAGTAGGAAGGTATCTATAGCTATAAATAATTAGACCACTATAGAATGAGAATGATTGAAAATGGTATATGCGCTACAAAATTTCATACATTATTTATTGGGGTCTCACTTTAATATGTACATAGACCATTCAACATTAAAATACCTAGTGAACAAGGCAATGTTTGGGGGGGGAATATGTATATGACTTTTGTTGCTCCAGGAATTTGATTTTCAGGTTCTAGTGAAACCTAAGAAGTTGAATGCAGGGCCAGATCATCTATCATGCATATTATTAGGATAATATGCAGACAATTTAGATGACAACTTACCATATGCACAAATATTTGTAGTTAAAATGGTGTATGATTACTTATTAGACATCGTATAGTTTATAAATACAAGAATGTCTCCACTAGAGATGACAGTGGCACAGAAGAAAAAATTGGTAGTCAAAGAAACAAATTATCAGTTGATTGTAGGGGATTTACACAAATTGGGAGAAGACAAAATATTAAGACGATGTGTGTTGGAACATGAAAGAGCAATGATACTCACAGACACACATGATGGGATTGCAAGAGGACATTATGTAGGGAAGGTGACTACAAAAAATATTTTGTGCACATGGCTCTAGTGGCCTACACTTCACGAATATGCTAAGGATTATTTCCATTCATGTGATGTATGTCAAAGAGTGTGAAATCCATCTAGGAGGGATGAAATTCATTTAAACCCACATGTTACCTTGCAAGTATTTGATAAATGGGACATAGATATTTTGCAGACATATTTCAGGTTGGTCTACGGGAAAGAAGAAGTGATGCCAATGGATTTCATTCTACCTATTTTGTGCATTACAACGATCACTGATCTATCAAACTATGGTGCAATAGAGGATATATTGTCATAGTTAGTAAAACTTGAGGAAGATTGGTTTGTTGTAGGTTTTCATCAACAAGTTCAAAAGGTAAGAGAGAATAATTGGCATTATAGACACATTAAACAGAAAACATTTCAAGTGGGAGACTTAGTATTACTTTATGACAGTAAATTTATGTAGCACCCAGGGAAGTTTAAAATGCACTAGTTAGGACCATATGTGATTTAGAATGTTACAAACACAAGTGTTTCATAGTTGGAGACCATGAGTGGAGAATTCATTGGAAGAATGGTGAATGGAAGTCAGTTGAAACTCTATAGAGACAGCCGACGGTCTCTGTATTATTTTGGGATATGCCATACCACATGTATCATAGTAACTGTACTATAGTAGGAAGGAAAAACACACACAAAAAAAAAAGTAGAAAAAGGAAGAAAATAAAATAAAAAGTAGATATAGAAAAAATAAAAAGATTATAGAGTACAAGTCATAGAATATTGTGTAGAAGGGATAATTATCTTGCATCATGACATAACTGCGCCAATTAACAAAATAATAGATAGAAGAAAAAGATTGTGAAGCAACATATGTCAAATCACAATAGTTGCACAATTTGGCACTGATAAGACCGTTAAAATCATTAAAGCATGAAATGACGACGATAATATGGTAATGTCAGGTCATAAAGATGTTGTATAATATTAAATGGTAAAATCCTCCATAAATCATGACACATTGGTAGTACGAGGGAAAAATCACACAACAAAGTTGGTAATAAAGACACATTTGTTTAACCATTAATTGACCACGTTGGCGGATTGGAAAAGTGAGTTAAGGCGTGAAGAGACATGAACAGTTGGAAAGAAGAAGAAAAAGAAGTTGAATGCTTCTAAGCATAAATAATTTTTACCAAGAGAGCATGCAAGAGAGAGTGAACCAGAGAAAACCAGAGCAAACCTGAGTGATTTAGAGATGAACTACAACTACAACAGAACAACCACAAAGCAAGTAATGGAAATTGTCGCAAAAGAAAATAGCCCCACCAAAAGTTGGAGTGCCATCAACAGAGTCATGAAAGAAATCAAAATGACCAGCAATTGCATCAGAGGTTGAGGAAATACTTGGAGCATCGGCTTCAACTTCAGAAGCGAGTTTCCACAGGGATTATATCCCACCAAGGAAAGATAATGTGTCGCAAGTAAAAGTACCAATAGATTAGAAATACCTGTTGCAAACATTACCAGTCCCACTTAGTGTAAGTATTGAAGGATACATGCTTGGAAAGGTTTCCTCCCTGAAGTTTGTGTACCACGATATGATAAACAAGCATAAATTCCCCAAGATGTCGAAGGAAAAGTACTTGTGCTCTAAGAGTTTATCAGGCACAAGAGAGATATTGTTAGAAACATAGGTATTGACAATAGGACTAGAGAAGTTTGGAATACCAAACCTAATGGATATTCCACACTTCATATGCAGCCTGGAAATTAATGCCTGCGTTAAATTATTGCTCAAATGCATCCATGGAGGGACACTGTGGCTTGACCCATCAATATCAATCGATATTGCATAGATTGTGTGCATCACAGGGCTACCAAAATCTGGAGAGGATCTGACCACTTTGTTCAACAGGGTAGGGGAGAGATCCCTATAAGAACAAATGAAGGATAAATTTCACAACTTCAGGGGGAAAAGGGAATTGGATGTCACAAACATCAATGATGACAGTGTTCGGTTTGCAATGCATGTATTTTCCTGCAAGTTGTTGTGAAAATGTTGTAAAAACAAAGTACCAACTGTAGTGATTGTAGCTGTAGAAAAATTCTCTTAAGGGGTCGAAATGAACTAGACCACCTTCTTGGTAAATTAATTTTTAACAGACTGTATTTAGGCACAAGAGAATGGTACCAAATTTCATTATGCATGGCTTTTGATTTTGATTGCAATGGAAGGATGGAATGAACCGGGCTATTACCAACACATGGGCACATCTGATAGAGGTATTATGGTCACATGGTATGCCAACTTATGGAATACACCAAACAAAAGGAGGCAACAAGACAATATTGTTACATTTTTTCTATACTTTTATCATATCAGATATTTAATTGAACATACACCACACATCTTAGTTGAGATAGTGGAAACCTATAAGGATATTATGCACTTCAAAGCATGCATGCACCATATGTATGTGCAAGCAAAGAAGGACACTACACGCTAGTGATTTCCAATCAACTATAAGTTGAAAACAAAGGATGTATGCCTAATCGTGAATGATTGGGAAGATGGGTGGAAAACCCCAGCAAAAGAAATGGGGGACTTGGAATATGAATAAGAGAAGGATAAGAGGGATGAATACATGGATGAGGGACATGGGAACAACTAGAATAATGGCGTAGGAAAAACGTCTGACCCATCAACAACAAAAGCACAATAGACAGTCCCCAAGACAAGAGAAAAACGAAAGGATAAGGAGAAGGAGCTAGGAGGAGGGGAACAAAAGAAGACTAAAGTGCGCAAGGAAACCCTAGTTTATACTTTTAACAATGACGATGTGGAACAAATCAAATACCAAGTACAAGACTCCACAGAGGAAGTCACTGAGGAAGAAACCAAGAAACAAGTAGCAAGTAGAGCACCAACATAGGGTGCAAGATCAGTTGGAAACACTCCAACAAATCTTGGAAGAATCCATCATAAAAAAAGAGCACAGGATAGAGGGAGCAACGTCCACACTTCCAGCGGTGGAAGAATACACTGCTCATCTAGTCTTAACCCAGCTAGAAGCTGGGCACAAAAAACTACAAATTGAGACAGATGCACTTGAATTTCCAACAACCGAATTACAAGAAAAAGTGAATGCGCTAAGACATATGAACATAGTGGCATAGAATATGCCAATACACAAATTACAAGAGCTGCAAATAGGCCTTTTGTAATATATTATTATCTAAGGAGATGAAGCACACCGGGAGATGAAAATAATAATGGATGAAAGATATTAAATGCAACAACAATATGAAACTGCACTCCAACATAAGAGGGAAGTTGAATGCCAATTGGAAGAAGTAATGAAATACAAGAACAAGGCTGAGGAAAGAGTAAAGTAATCCCTTAAGGAAAAGGACAAAGCTAAAATTATGGTGCATAAAACACAAGCGCCCGTCCAAAAATTATATAAGGAAATTTTGGAAGTCCCTATAGTAGTAGAAGCTACTATGGAAGAACATGTATTGAAGATTAGCAAAGTCATCAAAGACTTCCAATCATAGGTATAGGATCTACAATTGTGAAGTATGCCATGCAAACCATAAGAAGTAAAAAAGGGAAAACATAGAAAAACAAACAAAAAGTAGAAAAAGGAAGAAAATAAAATAAAAAGTAGATATCGAAAAAAGAAAAAGATTATAGAGTATAAGTTATAGAATATTTCATAGAAGGGATGATTATCGTGCATCAGGATGGAACTGTGCTAATTAAAAAAAGAATACACAAAAGAAAAAAACTGCAAAGCCACAGATGTCAAAGGACAACAGTTGCACAGTTTGGCATTGATAAGACCGTAAAAATCATTAAAGAATGAAACGACGATGATAATATGGTAATGTCATGTCATAAATATGTTTTGTAATCTTAAATGATAAAATCCACTGGAAGACATGACATATTGGTAATACCAGGAAAAAATCACACAACGGAGTTGGTAATAAAGCCACATTTAGTTAACCATTCATCGACCACATTGGTGGATTGGAAAAGTGAGTTAAGGCGTGAAGAGACATGAACAGTTGGAATGAAGGCACAAAATAAGTCAAAGGTTGGTAACCGTAAATCATTTTTACTAAGAGATGCATGAAAGAGAGAGTGAACCAAAGAAAACTAGAGTGAACCAAGTGATTTAGAGATGAAATACAACTACAATAGAACAACCACGGAGAAAGTAATGGAACTTGTCGCAAAATACAATGGCCTTGCCAAAATTTGGAGCACCATCAGCAACGACATGAAAGAAATCAAAATGACCAGCAGTGGCACATAAGGTTCAGAAAATACTTGGAGTGTCAGCTTCATATTCACAAGAAAGTTTCCACAAGGATTATATCCCACCGAGGAAAGATAATACATCGCAAGTCAAAGTACCAACAGATGGGAAATACCCACTGGAAACATCACCAGTCCAACATGTTGTAAGTATTGAAGGAGAAATGCTTGGAAAGGTTGTCACCCTCAAGTTTGTGTATCACGATATGACAGGCGAGAAGAAATTTCCTGAGATGGCGAAGGAAAAGTACTTGTGCACTAAGAGCATACCAGGCACAAGAGAGATAGTGTTGGAAACATATGTATGGGAATACTAAACCTACTGGAGATTTCACACTTTGGATGTAGCCTGGAAATTAATTTTTGTGTTAAGTTATTTCTCAACTGCATCCATGGAGGGACATTGTGGCTTGACCCACCAGTATCAATTGATACTGCATATATTATGCAGATCACAGGGCTACTGAAAGACAGAGAGGATCTGACCACCTTGTTCAAAAAGGTAGGGAAGAGATCCCTATAAGAAAAAATGAAGGATACATTTCACACCTTTAGGGAGAAAATGGGATTAGATGTCACAAACATCAATGATGAAAACTTTCAGTTTGCGGCATAGGAATTCTCTTGCAAGTTGATGCAGTGATTGCAACCACAAAAAAATGATTTGAAGGGGTCGAAATGAACTAGGCCACCTTCTTGGTAAATCAATTTTTTACAGACTGTATCGAGGCACAGGCGAAGGGTACCAAATTTAAATATGCATGGATTTTTATTTTGATTGCAGTGGTAGGATGGAAGGAACCAAGATATTACCAACACATGGGCACATCTGATAGAGGTAGTATGTTCGCGCGATATGAAAACTTATGGAATACGCCAAACAAAAGGAGGCAACCAGAAAATAATGTTACATTCTTTTTATACTTTGATCATATCAGATATTTAATTGAACATACACCACGCATCTCATTTGAGACAGTGGAAATTCCTTCAATATTATGTTCTAGGTCTCTAGGAAGTTCTTGGTTTTGATTCCCCTCAATTATGTCTCCTTATTGATTCTTTGCTGACATTTTCACAATAGAATTTTTTTTTCTGTTTGTAACAGTAAATATGTTCATTAGATTTTTCCATCAAAATACAATTATGGTGCTTCCCTAAGGTTCAAGCGCTGTAACCTACAACTCTGATACCATATGTAATGTACCCCAAATTTCATAAATATAAAAAAAATTGTCAGGGAAAACTAAAGTCTATTATTCATAACAAATTGTTCATGACACAAGAACGTAATCCGTTATATATCTTATTCCAATAATTATACACATAGCAATTCTTACTCCACTGGATTATCCATTCTAAAGGTTTGAAGGAGATATAAACCCAATCTATCTCCTACTGTTATATTTCAACATAGTGTTATTATTAGATTTGAGTCGTACATCTTTTGTATTGAAGAATTAGTGGCTAGGCATGTCAAGGTCCATATCTTAGGAATTAAGCTTACATTAACCATGTTATCCATATTATAATAGGTAATAAGCCATGTTTATAATACATGTAAGTGATATAATCCATATCCACAATAGTTAAAACACTAGTGACCATAGGGTTGAAATAGAGGTCATAACCATCCAAGTCCAAAACCTACGCACTAGGGTTTATAACACTACATAACAATATACCACATTACCATAGTATTAACATACTATATTTAAAAAGGAAAAATTGTGATATGCATACAACAATGAAGTTATAAACCTACACAATACACTAACATAACCACCAATCCGAAGTTACACGTAAATACATAGCTTTTAAGTGGTTTGTAAAGACATAAATGAGGATGACAGGTCAGTCTGAACCATGATATTATAACTATGGGCATTTATGCTAGGTCGGGTCCATTAATGGTGATAGACTACCAGTACTCTCCAGGCCTAACATTACAGGAAACTGCCCGCTATGGGCTTGCCACCTCGACTGGTTTCACATGGCATGGTATGGGTGGCATACCTTTCACTCTTATCCACTACCAAGGGGCATGCGATGCCATTACACCCCTCACAGTCGTTCCCTTGCACTTTTTTACTCCGTGGTTTACTCCTGCGATCAATAGTATTGTTCAGCTCTCTGGAGGATGGTAGTATTGGAGTTATGGCAAGGTTTCCATAGGCACGATAAGTATTTATCCAAAACTTGTGATCTCTATGACATGTATTATTTGTGTAAAATCATTCTTTGTGCAATGTATTATGTGCAATGTATTCTTTATGCCAAAACAAAACGTTATTTGTCGGGTGTAACACATTCTCTAAGTAATTCCTTCTATGTCTAGTATAATAGTATGTCTGTGAGGTTCCAAGTCACATACTCTATGATTTTATTTTTGTTTGAGGGTTGATATTGTATGATGAATTTCACCTCTGTAGGCATTTCATTCCAGACTCCACCGTGTTAAAGATTTCATTTGCGTGTTTAACCCTTTCAGTTTACCACTTGGTTTGATAGTGTGACTGTGTTTCTTCTGCTGACTATCAATCCTTAAACTCTAAATCCTTTGGGATCCTTATTAATCCACCCATAGTCGGAACTCATTGTTATCAAAGGCTAAACCCTCCGCAAAATCCTTGTTTTGGTTTCAAGTTTGTACAAAGGTCATTACCCTGCGAACCTTGTATGGAGGTTACTTTGTAAGGAAAATACCCGATAGATACAGAGGCCTATCGGGAAGACCATGTTTAAGGTCATGGATGAATAGTATTATACTTGCATTCCATCGTTCGATCGAAATCTTCAAAGCTTCATACACTTAAGGGATTTGTTACAAACTTCGATTAATTTTGAACTCTGTATGCAAGATTCATAATGATAATTTGTATTTTTTTATAGGGCATGGTAAAATCCCTTGTTCATTGAAATAGCAGTAACTCCCCTTTGTATGTATTCATTTGTTATAGAATTTATTTTCCAAGAAGAATCGTTCTCTATCCCACGAAACCATCGACAAAGGCCTTTAGTTGATCACTCATCTGATACAAATAAACCATTTACGTAATTTAAGGTTTTCTTATGTTCGACAACTCTGTACTAACAAAAGAAAAGGTATCCTTGTTTATTATCCATTATACCCTAAGCTTCTATTCATTCGCCACATCATCTGTTGACATTATGAGGAAAGATAATTGTATGTTTTGAACATGTTTTTGCGGTATTAAAATTTAACCTATGATTTTGGTTCTTACTGGGTGAAATCATGAAGATGGGTTACACTTTTGCTTGTTTTATGAGAAAAAAAACTGTATTTTCACAAGTTATTCAACTTCTGACATACAAAAGTATATTTTTTATTTAGAATTTCACTTTACAGTAAAAACAAAACTTGTGAAGAATTGTGTTAGCTTTCCAATGACTATTTTTCAATTTTTTTTTTATCACGATTTGATATGTCAATTTGACAATTGTTTAACAATATGTTTCTTAAACATGAAATGAATGATAATGAGTTACTTATTTCTACAACAATGTATATATTATTAAACTTGTGTTTTTAAGAAAAAAAATATACTGCAACAATCTACAAAGACTCTATTTTATTATGACTATTATTTTGAATTTAACGGATGAATATTATAATTTCTAGAATTTTTTGAAGTTGACCAAGCTGAAAACGTTGCAGAGTTTAAAAACATGTTTTTCTACACCTTGTATCTATCTTAATTTTTACTTAAAACTAAAATTTAAATATACCGTTTTCAAAAGAACAGTTTAAGGATTATGAATATATTTTTTTCAAATTTTTTCACTATATATTTTTTGAGATACCGATATTTCATTTCACCGAATCATAATGTCTGCTGAAAATATTATGTAGTGATTTTTTTAAAAAATTAAATAAAATTAGATAAAAATAAATAAAATGAAAACAAATTATACGAATTGAAAGTAGATTCAATTTTGGAAATGTTGGTGTCATTTTTGAAACCAAATTCTTAATGTTTGTAGGAGTCTGCAACCTCTGAAGTTTAGTTATGCTTGGGGCATTTCTCTGGTTTTAGTTTTCAGTTGCAATTTCCTTTTTTCGGCCGAAATAATATTTCGGCCAAAAAAATAATGTTTTGGCCGAAAGACTAAAATCTAACGGAATCCGTCAAAACTGAACGGTTTCCAAGTCTTTCGGCCGAAAAACTAATTCTTTCAGCCGAAAGAATGTCGAACAAATTTCGTCTGTCGGAAAATATGAAACGACACGTCGTATGGTTTTTTTTCACGCCAAATTATATGAATAGGATTTCGGGCGAACAAATTTAACACAATCCATCAAATGAACAAAAATATATAAGCTCGAGGATAGGGATTTCAAAGCATTTCTATTACTGATTGCAGCTGTATTCTTTTCTTTCTTTATTTCTTCCCTCTGTTCCATAGGCTTAATCAAAGGATCGATATCGATACATGGTGGTTTTTTATAAACACTTAAACAAAGTTTCAAATCATCTTTTTGGTTTTTGTTGAATAAGGTAAATGATGTTTATTCAAGTTTTTATTGAAATAACAATTTATATGCTGAAAGATAAATGTTGAGCATTTTTTCAAGGTGAAGTCTTTGTTGAACATATCTTTTACAGATAACTATAAAAATCACAGGAAACAAAAGTTTGCGCAAGAGAAAATATGATCGCACTCGAGATGACACTCGCCAAATCGAACAAAGGAAAGAGCTTTATCGGAGAAAGAAACAAGAACGTGCAAATATTGAAGAAATAAATGATGATAATGTCAATAGAGAATTTTGACAAGAAGAAGTTCAACCAATTATGCATGAAGATATGATGATCAAGAACACGACACACATTGGGACTATATTCAGAAAGTACAACATTCAAAGTATAGAATTCAAATTAAAAATATTGTAAATAATATAATTGATTGTAATTACAATTTGATGTTTTTCAAAAAACATAAATAGATTTGTCTAATAATGTCAAAGAAGACATTGAAACCAAAATTGAATCAGAAGATGAATCACCTATAGGTATGTGTACATAAATTTAGATTAATATAAGATGAACACTCAAGTATATATAACTTAGTGAATTTGTGTTCGGGATATGTTTTTTAATATAAACTTTAAATTGAAATATGAAGGAGAATCTATCAACATTGATGATGAAATATTAGAAAATGTTGATACTGACAAATTTGGAAAGAAAAAAGCTAAGCATTATATAAGATATCGAACTAAGAATATGTATAATACTTATTTCAAGGATGAATCAGTAACAACACAAGATCAACTTTTACTTTCTCTATTGAAGTCAAGAAAGTTAAAAGAATCTACATCATTATTGGGTATTCAAAAGTCGACAAAGGATACAAAGGTGCAACAGAATGTCTTTAACAATATAACTAGTGTATTAAAAGCTTTTGGAAAATCTCGAAAAGAAGATGTCTGTGTTGCACGCAAAACATTACAAACAACAATTGTTTCAGGGAGCAATATAAAAGATCGTTTGACACTACACATGGAAAAAACTTTGGGAACGTCAAGAAAAACATTACACAAACATAGAAAAATTCATTTCCAAATAGATGTAAATGATGAATTGGCTTGTTGGACAATGATTTCTAGACAACCCTACAAAGATAGACTTGCAGAAAATGTTAAAGAATTGGCCCATAATTGTTGGTTGGAAGAATCTTTTGTTTCACCACATACAAGGGATGTGTTGCATCGAAGAATAGCACGAAATCAATATGAATAACATCCAAAACATATATTGTCAATGACACAAATAGAGTTGTTTAATAAATTCAAAGAAGAGCACAAAGAAGTTAAAATTTCTATCAATACATTTGTGCAACGAAAACCATGGTTTGTTAGACCCATCACTGTCTGTGACACGTGTTGTTGTCATTATCATGTGGAGTTTGAATTGTATTATGACACTTTTTTGGATTTTGGTAAAACTTTATGGCCAAGTTCACCTCCTCCTTCCACAGTTCATGTTTTTATATCTGAAATTCTATGTGAAAGAGAAGATGATGATTTATTTTACAAAAAAAAATGTGTTGGTGGAAAGAAATG
>ML776702.1:1205569-1231604 GCA_009831015.1 Picea engelmannii
TGGTAACTCTTAGATTTGTTTCTAAGAAAGGGTGAGGGAAGGATAATAGTAGCTAGATTTGCTTTCCCACTTTTTCCAAAGATTTTGATATAGTCCTTTGAATTAAACTTTGAAAAAGAATGGAGAATGTAAGAATTCAAGTTAAGTGCAAAGAAACAATTTTAGGTCATTGTAGAATTGGTGGTACCCATAAATGATAAAAATGGAAGCAAGAAAGTCAAAATCAATAATAATATAGAAGTGAAAAAAGAATGTTCCTTCTATCCAAAAACTAGTTACACTAAGAATACTACAATCACTATGAATGGTGAAAAACTGGAGGTGGTTCCTTCTTGGGTTTTCTATTTATAAATAGAACACTTATCTAAAAAAACATGTAATAAGAGGCATCAAGATCCTCTATTCAATGTAAAAATAAATGTAGATAAATTCAATTGTGAAGTTGGAAACTAAAAAGACTACGCTTCACAACATCTTACAAAAAATAATTTTATATGATGATCTAGTTTTGGGAAGCCTTACGAGAACACCTTAGAAGAAAGTTAAAAGATTTCAAACATTGTTTTTATTAAAAAATCTATGAATTAAAATACATACCCTTTATCATATGATCTTACTCTTATTCAAGTATGTTAGCATTCTGTTGATTTATGACATGTAAATTCAAAATAAGGCATATTGATAACAAGTTGACCGATCATGGGTTGGGTTTGGACATTCTTTCGAGGGTGGGAAAGACTAATAAACACAGTAGGGTAGGTGGCTACAAGCTACCAAATCTAGGATGGAGATACTCGTTAGGTGATGTATCTAAGGCTGCTTGAACGGATGCTATCTTCAATAGATTTAAAAATAGTATAAACATCGAAGTAAAAGAACTACTATACCTAATTTGCTAATAAAGGAAAGTTGAAGATAGTTTCAATAGATTTAAAAATAATATGAACATAAAATAACCTCGATACCTAATTTACAAGGAGAGTTGAAAAATAGTTCTATACCTAACTTGCAAAAAATAGTTCCATTTAATTTTACTTTTTAGTCCTTACTTTTTCTATTATAGAAATTTTATTAAAATAATCAATATACCTGGATCTTAAGATTTCACTGGTAGATTGTTTTCGTACTTTAATATTATTCGGATAACATAAACTATCACAACCTATATGAAAATGGAAATGATCTGTCTCCATATTTATCTTAATCTTAGACATCATATTTAAAAAATTATACATGTATATACATATTAACTAAACATTAAAATATAGCAGAGAGTGTTCACAAAAACTGCATGCCTTTAAACATTAAAATATAGCAGAGACTATCCATGAAAACTACAATATTGAAAAGAGAAGGCTTTTCCACACTAGTCTAGTCGAATTAAAGCCAGAGCAACGGTTTTTGAGACGGTTTTGGATAGTATTTTGGGGCGACTACGACTCTGGAGACTTTGGCCAGATCTAGAGAATCATGTAAGGGGTAAAATTGGAGATTGTACTATGAAATTTTGTAGCGATAAAAAATTGGCCGCGAGTGGCCAGCTTTGTGACCAAGCTGTGGGCATGCCCAGGGCTTGGCCACAGGGTTGGCCACTCGCGACCCAGCCTTTAAACATTAAAATATAGCAGAGACTGTCCATGATAACTACAACATTGACAGGAGAAGGTTTTTCCACACACGTCTGGTCGAATTAAAGCCAGAGCAACGGTTTTTGAGACGGTTTTGGATAGTGTTTTGGGGCGACTACGACTATGTAGACTTTGGCCAGATCTAGAGAATCATGTAAGTGGTAAAATTGGAGATTGTATTCTGAAATTTTGTAGCGATAAAAAAATTTGGCCGTGGGTAGCCAGCCCTGTGACCAAGCCGTGGGCACGGCCACGGCTTGGCCACAGGGCTGGCCACCCGCGACCCATCCTTTAAACATTAAAATATAGCAGAGACTATCAATGAAACATACAATATTGACAGGAGAAGGTTTTTCCACACTAGTCTAATCGAATTAAATCCAGAGAAACGATTTTTGAGACGATTTTGGATAGTATTTTGGGGCAACTATGACTCTGGAGAATTTGGCTAGATCTAGAGAATTGTGTAAGTGGTAAAATTGGAGATAGTACTCTGAAATTTTGTAGCCATAAAATTTTGGTCGAGGGTGGCCAGCCCTGTGACCAAGCCATGGGCACGCCCACGGCTTGGCCATAAGGCTGGCCACCCGCAGCCCCCTCACAGTCCAACAATGCAAATAATTACATTTAAATCATATATTTTAAAACTTATTACTGATTATATTATCTACAGTATAGAAACTTACCTGTTGTTTGGTGTGTCCACGCTCGCAAATGCAAAGACGAACCCTGCGCTCACGACCTCCCAGTGACCAAAGATGCGCAAACTCCTCACAGATGAGCTCATGAGCTCACGACCTCTGCTCCCAAGAAACGACAACAAATTTTGTAAAATGTTTCAAATTCGTTGTGTGGTTAATATATAAACAATATTTCGGCCGAAAGATTGTTCGGCCAAACAAATTTTCGGCCGAAAATTTGTTCGGCCAAACAATCTTTCGGCCAAAAAATAGTTTATCCAAATAATTGTTCGGCTGAAAGAGGATTGCCGGAAAGAAAATATCCGGCCGACTAAATTTGTACATGCAAATCGAGGGGGCGGTTATTGCACCGTTTGATTTGACGTTTATTTTTTCGACCGAAAAATAGTTCGGCCGAAAAAATGTTTTTCGGAATTTTGGAGACCTGATTGTCATGAAAGTGTAACCCACCTTCGTGATTTCACCCTACTTTAGTTTTTTTATGCACTCAATTTTCATCCTTTTCACTTTTGTAAATGCTTCTTGGCTTACAGTTCTTGCTATGATCGTTACCATATAGAAAATTATGACTAGATCACATCATGTGCGTCTTTGTCATTACTTCTTAATTAATATTTTCTTTACTACAAGAATTATTGTAGTCAAAAAATTCCATCTGTGTATTATGGAACCAAAGAATATTTTTTTTTTAAATGTTAGCTTCTCCACGGTAATTTATTTCCCTTCTCTATCCCTTTGCATGAGGTTTGGTAATTTCGTCGAGGTAATATTTATTGGTTCATTGGTATTGTTTTAGTTTGTTAACTCCACCCCTCTATTAAATTGTTTAATGCCCTGATATTCCTCTTGATTACAGTTTGTATTTTGGTTAAATGTTCTATGTACTTTACAATGAAAGATGTGTATATGGATGACAAACTACATAAGTCTATTTTTTTCTTTTAATTCTTTCGCAAGTAAGTAAATTTCTCATGTATGTCAACTAATGATGGGTTCCTTTGTCTTGCGAGGGAACCCATCAAAATATTTTCACACCCACTCCCCTTCTTGGGAATTGGGTTGATTGTTTTGCAAGGCAACGAGGGTACTACGATATGAAATCAAGATCCAAGATAAGTATACTTTGACTCTTTTATTTATTTCATTCTTTAATGGTGTGTGCATTAGTAAGTTACTAATTCTATAGTATGGCTATATTATAGTTTGGAAGAAGAGACAATGCACTTGGTGAAGTAAGCGGCCTATCCACAAAAGGTATTCGAGTTCCATATATTTTCCACTAGTCCATGCACACAATCGCAGACAGTTTTATGTAGTCTTCTTAAAACTCTTTTTAGATTAGCTATGGGGTTCTTGGTCTACAGAAACCCAAAATGTAACATTTTGGTCAGTGACCTATTGACTGTAATATATATATATATATATATATATATATATATATATATGTCAAGTATCATGTGATCTACTGTATCATATATGTTTCTTTGATAATTGATAAAAGAAAGTATTGGGACTTTTATTCTTTGTACTTGACATAATAGCATAAAATTCAATATAGTATGTTTATACTTTTCCTTTTGAAGTATTTGATTATATACAAGAATGAACAACAATCAATAAAATAGATCTATTATGGCCAATAGGAACATATACACAATTTTTATACTTATATATATACTAAACCTTAATAACACACCACTACAGGTATTATTACACAATGGAAAACCAAAAAACTAATATGGCTATACAATCCTCTTAAACAAATTCTTCTTATAAGTATAGTACTATAAAGTATGGCATCAATTGTATAACATCAAGAATAAAACATTAACTATATAACATCAAAAATTTGAGTAAATAGCTGAGATACATATATGAAAACTGATTCTCGGAAAACAAATGGAACAACCACGTTCCACCCAACCATAGAAACATAACAGCCATGATCACTTGTCCTGATCACCCCCTAGCCTAATGCTATAGTGGGAAAACCCCCCTATGGACTACACTAGGGTTCTAAAGTGCAGGAAAATATAACCATCTAAAGTCTCCTACTTTTAACCATTATCCTGACAATACCCCACATTCATATATAAAGTACAAAGTATAGGGATTCGATATTCTTACCTTGAACTCCGCATCTGGTGTCGATCCCAATGCGTTCGATCGCTTCTCGACTGCAAATATCCTCCCAAGACTGACCTACATTCACCAAAAGAAAAACAAGAAACTACAAGCAATCATTCTATATATGGATTAATGGGCTAGATGTCATAACAAAATGTAAATAGTACATGGAGATAAAACACATCATATGGCAGGATGACAAAAGTACTTTATATTAATCTCATAATGTCACTTACAAAATGAGATCGACAACTACTCCTCAAACCTGGTCCTGGGCTCCTCTTCACCAAGATCCAACTGCTTCCACGTATCCTTCTTCTCTCACACTTCTCTATAGAGAATAGGCATAGGTTTATGGATGAGGAAAAAGGGCAAGAATGGGGAATTTTGGCTCAAGCTCACAATGTGGTTGCAAATTCTTGGGGCAAGGGGGGCTTAGGAAATGGGCAGAGTTTCACTGCTTTCATGCTTATCCCTAGAATGGGACCCCAACACCTTCTTTTATATGCCAAAAAGATAGTTATTCGGTTGGGTGACGGGCTATGGGCGGTCAATTGGTGAGGAAACTACCCAAAAGCCTGTATTCCCTTGCAACTTTTTATTTTTTTCAACTTTTGTGGGTATATGTAGGTTGTAATGGTGCAACTAGCATACGTATGCATGCAGTAATGGTGCAGCTAGTGTACATACGTGGGCATTAGTGGTACAGGGTGCACACATATTCAAAAATTTGTTTTTTAAGAAGAGTTATTCAGTATTGGCTTGGCAAAAATAGTAAGTACGATGCCCTGCTGTTAGGTATGCATGTCTGGTGAAAATTAGGGTTATAAAAAATGACCCCTAATGTGTGAGGTCAGAAGAGAATCTGATGGCTGAAATACATTACAAATATTTACCAACGTACGAAGTGAGTGAGCCCAGGACCAGAGTTCGGGAGGTGCTATCTGCAAAATAACAATTCTCTCACCGAGGTGGGCATACCCATGCTCGGGATGAAATAAATCATGGTTTCCAATCAAATACACTACATATCCATGTCATATAACTGTATAAAGTGTAGCCGCGAATAGTACACAACGGATCTACATCTCAAAATCAAAAGATATACATGAATAGTATCCATCTTCAAGAAGCTAACGACGCCTGATGGTTGGAGATGAGGTCTTCAGAGCTCGAGAAACAACTTCAAGATCTTCTAAAATCAGGTAGGAGTGTAATGTGAGTGTACATATTCACTACCGATAGGTCTTCAACGACTTGTCGGGGAACATACAAGAGGATCTTGGTGATCAGGTAGAGAATTTCATTGATTTTGAACAAAGACTTTGATTGGACTTTCGGTATGGTCGGGAATGAGGAAAAGAGACAAACTGCAGAAGGGACGACTCAAGTTGGGTAAAACATTCCCTTGGACAATAGCACGGTGAAAGATGAGACTCATGCTGCGTGACATTGACATAAGTTTATGATGCAGGAGGCAACACAAACTCTCCATATGTTTGGAAGAATAACCAAATGGAGGAGGACACAACTCTATGTTATGAGAACAACTCCCTAAGGTCATATTAAATCCCAGAGCTTGACGAACAAATGGAAAGATGTGCTTTGTCTAAGGGTGACTCATTGTGCTTCCATAAACAGAAAATGCTTTTTCCATCCTCTTTTTGTGGTATATTTGATTTTTTTTTGTCTTTTTCAATATTTTGAAAGCTTGAAAAAGAATAAAAGAATGCTACATTAAAAAGGAGGAACAAGTGTCACAAACATACTAGTTCCAAGCGCAAGGAATACATTGATGCTCAAAGCAAGGAAACGTGTGTAGGAAAAGGACACTCGGGAAAATTCCTCCATGGGTCAAGGTGTCAAGATGTAGAGGCAAATTGCTACAAGGCTTGTGTATAAGGAATGCTTCAAAGGTTCAGTTGAGAGCCACATGGAGCCGACATTAGTCCAAATATGCAGGAATGAAAATGTGATTAAAAGGACACAATGATAATGTCCTTCAATGTAATTTTAAATGAGCCTAGAGAAGGTAAGCTCGGTGGTTTTTCATTTTTAGAGTGTCTGAAAAAGCGCAAAAGAAGACTCCAATGGGGTACCTTTTTCGAAGATAGTCTAGTCGGTTAGAAAAAGGAGTAAATTAGCACCGAAAAGATGTCTATTCAAAACCATTTTAACGAGTATGATAAAGACAAGATCACTCAGAAATCTTTTCAATTTTAAGGAGTTTGAAAAGAGCTTAACTATGGACTCACTGCCTTTTTCTAGATTTAGTCTCTGTATCCTGAAAAAGGTGAAATTTACTGAGGAGAACTCTCCCGGCGAGATGAATCTCCCAAGGTGTACCATTTTCCTCTTTAATCTACAGCCCGAAAAAGGGGTAAACTCATGCCAGTAGATGTTTTTCTGAACCATTTAACGAGTGTGAAAGAACAAGGTCACTTGGCGTTGTTTTCAATTTTAAGGAGTCTGAAAAGAGCTTAACTATGGACTTCGTAATGGATGTTCTTCTGGACCAATTTAATGAGTGTGAAGAAGCAAGCTCACTCGACGATCTTTTCACTTTTAGGGAGTCTAAAAAGAGCTTAACTATGGACTCTGTGGGGGTTCCTTTTTCGTAAATTTAGTCCCTCAGGCCTGAAAAAGGGTTAAACTTATACTTGAGAATACTCTTCTAGTGAACTGAAGTTCCTAGAGTATACCTTTGTTCATACAATTGACCATTTGGACCAAAAAAGGGGTAAACTACCGTCGGATAGATGTGCCTTTGAATTTTAGTTTGGCGAGTGTGAAGGGAAACAAGAACACTCGACAATCTTTTCATGTTTAGAGGGTCTAAAAGGGGCTTAAAAGAAGACCCATTTGTTTTTTGGGAGTCCCGTGGCTGAGGCCAAGAGTGATAATACATCATACATGTGAAGGCTCAAACTCATAATCAAGACAAGACTAAAAGGATTCCCAAGCCTATAGTCATTAGTGAAAGCATGGACACCAAAATGCAACCAGGATCTACCTAGGGAATCCATGTGAGGGTAGGCTCTACCACTAAATTATGACACTTCTAGAGAAACAATGATGGTTCCATGTCGCAATTCGGTGGGGTCGATCCTATGGTAAAGAAAAAAGGACAACAAGATGAAACAAGTGGAGGTGGAATCCTAACTTAAATGCACAAATTTGTAATAAATGACTTTTCACCAAAGGACCATAAAAGTGCCCCAACTCCCAAAATGTTCGTCGAACCAAAAGTAAAGTGTATCGTAACATCCAATGAGAAACTCAAGAACCACATTACATGATTTTCAAGCCAGATAAAACAACAACGGGGGTCAAAAAATCACAAAAGGGGCCAAAAAAGTCTATAAATAAAATATGGAAACTCATTATTACCATTGCAAATTGAGAATTGAACAAAAATCCAAAAACACCTCTTTGTGAAAGAAGTTGATTCCGGGAGCTTCAGTGGACGAAACAAACTTTCGCTTGGACCAAGTAAGTACAAACTAGTCCCTCTTGCATTCCCAATTTTACTTTTGTCATTTATTTTTGTTTTTTGGAGAGGTGCACACCTTTAAAAAGGTTGGCCCTGCGTGTACCTGGGCTGTCCAAGAACAAATTGTGTATGCACGTGGGCAGTGAAAATTCTGCCTGCATACATACACAATTGTCCTCAATACAACCTGCATACATCCTCAAACATATGAATTTTTTTAAAAGGAATCATTTGAATATCCTTTGAACTTGTCATTTTGTAGGATGTATGTCCATTGGAGAGAGAGAGAGAATGAGGGCATTGATTCAATGGTCGAGGAAGACTGAGCTGCTGTCACCACATTAAAACAATGTGGGTTGTGGAAATTCTTTCGGTGTCCACTCATGCGAACACAACCTAGGTTGTTGAATGCCTTGGTGGATTACTGACACCCAGATGAATAGTCTTTTATGCTTGAGGGACAATCATTGACTCCAATGACTAAAGATATTTATTTTCTAACTAGCCTCTCAAGGAGAGGGGAACTAGTCAACCTTTCTGCTTTTTCCTCTGGGCCTCACAACATTTCTGAGTTGATTGAACAACATTGTGAGGTCGGAACAAATAAAGTGGGTTCCCAGGTACCGATCCACAAAATCACCAACCTATCACTGAAAGTGATAGTTTTACTTATTGGGCATATCACTGGATCCATGGATTTACATCGGGCCTCCCGGGTGCATATGCATTGCACATTACAATGCTTAAATGCACGAGTGTTTGATTGGAGTAAAACCATGCTAGAATGCATGAAGAGACAACTCACAAAATGTCGTGAGCAGAACAACAAGAACTTCGGGTTCAGGATTGTTCTTTTCTCTTTCTTGTTCGAGAGGGTACCCAGTCTTTGTCCCTGAGAGACTATACGGGGGCATGTGGCCTTCTTCTCAGCAGTGTGTAGGTGGGCAACATTATTGCCATGACAGGGGGGAGGGAGGACCATCGAGGCATTCGATGATACATTTTTTGACTGGTGGTCTCGTCAGATTCCGGCTATAGAGGACTACCCCTATGCCAAGATCAACTTCTCCAGAGATCCTGACATGCCCGTATCTCCCGGAGTGGAGCAAGGAGAATTAGGTACGTTTTTCTTTAAAAGTTTTTTTCTTTTTTATTTCTTTTATATATATCATTTTTTATGTGTACAAGAGCACTTGACAAATATGTATTTGTTATGTATAGATGTGGGACCAATGCATCCAGTTGATTTTGCGTGAAGCAGGTGTCATCCACGACTAGAGGCAACAATATCAGCGACTGGACTAGCAGCATCAATGAGTGTACCTCCAATCAGATAGGCTGAGAGGGTTTTGAGACGAGTGGAGTAGAACCTATCCACACTCACTCGTATTTTGCCTATGACCGAGATCGAGGATCTCCCACCATCTATGCAGCCTCATGTTGTTGGGGTACCATGGACCTAGGTCCAGTTATTTCGGCATTTGGAAAACATTGTAGTCCACATTGGCAAGGAAAACATGCCTCGTGATTATCTTAGGGTGGACCGTATACATGCCAAGGGAACTCTTTGTATATTTTTTAGGGCATAAGCCCCACGTTATATACCAGAATCATTATTTTTTGAGGCACTTGCGCCCACCTATGCACTCTGATAATTTCGATATATATATATGTGTGTGTGTGTGTGTGTGTGTGTCTTATGGGTTACATTTATTTACAAATGTATTTACATGTGTATGTGTGTTCTTTTTCTTTACATGTGTGAAATATGACAATCTAATACTTGATTAGCTAGAGTATCTATCATTTGATTCAATCTCCTAGGAACATGGATATACGTAATGTAATCAAAACAACGTTCTAAGAGACGTACCTAAAGGAATCATCAATGTAGAGTAGGACTGTAAACATGGTAAACCCCATTTAACTAGGACACAACTAATTTTGCATCTAGGTAGACCCAGAGGTAAGAGATACCATGCGACAAAGCGTCACGAAGCAACTCTATTATTGCACTGTATTCGACGACATTGTTTGTGGCGTCACCTAAACAGATACCTCCAAAAGATAACAACTGGCCTTGAGGTGTGAAAATCACCCAAGTTGCAGAAGAAAGCCTCCGAGTGTGTCGGCTAGCACCATTCGCAAATCCAACGAACATGTCTGCTTCACTTGACATCTGCCACAGTGAAAAGATGACATCAAAATGACATGTCCATAAAACGAAAAAGATAAAAACTAAACAAATGTATAAGAACTATACATATGTACAAGAAGTCACCCAAGGCGACCCACCTACAAGTAATACTTCTTGAGGTAGATCCCATTTCTAGGCTCCGCTAAAGATTTCCATTCAAATTCAACCAGATGATAAGCACCCTTCTTTAAAACTTCCTTCATGATGAACGGTCTGAACCACATGGGTTTGAACTTGCCTGCTCCCAGGGGATCCTTATCTTGGTCATACACCAGGACCAAGTCGCCTTCGGAGAAAATCCGAAGATGAATGGACCGATCGTATTGACACTTGACTCTTTTATTTTGAGCCTCGTTAGCCAAGGCTGCATCACGTCGTTGCACATCGAGCTGCTTGAGATATAATAATCGTTCCTCAAGTGGTGAAGTGTCTGGCAATAACTGTACTGCCAACTTAAGAGATGGGATCTGGCATTCTATAGGAAAGAATGCTTCCAACCCGTAAACAAGTTTAAAAGGTGAGAAATTGTTGGGCCTGAGATATGATCATCTTCATGACATTATTATACACCTTTTTCCATATGTATATATGCATTTTTTATCTTTCAAAGGAGCGTTTTGAAGAATTTTATGGTAAAATGATACAATTGGCATGAGGTACGTATAATTCGTGTTTTGTGATTCAATCAAGTTTAATTTATCATATTTTATGGTTTCCAAGAGTTAATTCATGTTTTTCTTCTATTACAAGGCAAAACGCACCATTTTTCTTGGTTTGACACTTGATCCAACACTCGTTCCGATACTTGATCTGGCACTCGTTCTGACACCCAGTATTGCACAAAAACACAAGGCAAGTTGGCGGTTATGGTATTGGTGGCCAGTGGTGGAAAAATCGATCACATGGGTTTTGTTTTTCATCGCCCCCTCCAGCTACTAAGCTCAAGACAACTCGATTTCATTTGTCCAAATAGGCTGCTTATTGGGTTCCTCCGTTTTGTTAGTTATGGCCTCATTTAATGTACTTTGCCAAATTTAGAGGTGGTTCGACCCTCCTGTGGTCGACCACCTAGATTGTAATCTTATAAATACCAATAGGATGATCATTAGATTGTTAACCAAGTAGCATAAGCATTAGAATTGTCAGAAAAATGATTTTGCTCTGTTTCTAGTTTTACATTGCCAGAATAGTGCCAAAACTACGTTTTTGGATTTTTATGGTGAATTTGGCCTGCTGATGTCATGGTGTGATTTTAGAGAGTGAGCACGACTTGTTGGGGGGCCCACCAATTGTTTGGTAACTATCTTCATGTCTATTTTTCATTTTTCTAATTTAAATTGTCTTTTCATTTTCCCGTGCATGTATATTTTTATTTAATTAATTAGTTTGTTGTAGCTTACTGTTTTACTTCTTTTTGAAGGTTAGATGATGATTTTTGATAGTATGTGTTGATTTTATAGATTAGAAAAGGCTTCCAAGTCTCTAAGTCTCTTTACTAATTACGTCTGCAATTAAAAAGTCTCTCTCTCATTATACTAACCCCGCATGTAGTTAGATGATAAATTGGGCTTTCTTTTATATTTTTATAGTCAAGCTTAGAACAGATTTTTAATTAGAACAGAGCATAGTTTTAATCTGAGTTTCTTCTGAAAAAGATTGATGGATGGATAGATTTATTCCATTTTTTGAATCATATCTTGTTTACTTCAGTTTTAGATAGATTTCACTTGCTTAGTTATTGGTTAAATGTAATTGTCAATTCACTTTTTAATATCATGTTTTTAATTTCTGGTTTCAGTCATTTTCTTTATCATAGCTTGAATGATTAAAATAGACATAGTATAGTTTCCTTTCACGCAATTTCCTTTCATAGATTATGATGCAATTGAATTTTTTTAATTAGATAATGATGATCTCATCATGATGTTGATGGTTTATACATGAATATGTAGGATATTTAACATTACTTTTATCATGGCTAAGTTTTCATTGGACTGTTTACTTCACACCTTTCATTTTTCCATTGCAATTAGTATTGATCTTATACCATTAGAACTGTCCTTTGTTGTCAAGTGTCATCGATATATCATCCATCACCACTGAAGGCATTCACACAACCACCAACATTACATTTGAGTGTTTCATAGATTAAAGTTAGTTTCTTGCTTTCATAAGTTAGAAAAGATAGTTTCTTGTTTTCATAAGTTTAGTTGATAGTATTTCTTTCTTTCAATAGAATAGATTTCCTTTCATGCATTGCATTGAGCATTTAAACTTCCTTTCATGAAAGAGAAATAGTTTTGCATTAGGCATTTAGTTCAGTTGCCTCTTAGGCTAGGTAGTTGTTCAATGAGAAGTCTTTCCTTACTTGTCTTTTGCTTTATGCTTTTGCTTGCTTGTCTATTTTCTTTAATAGGTTAGTTAGGTGCTTTTGCTTGCTTGTCTATTTTCTTTAATAGGTTAGTTAGATGTTTTTACTTGCTTGTCTATTTTCTTTAATAGGTTAGATAGGTGCTTTTGCTTACTTGCTTATTTATTTTCTTTCATAGGGTAGTTTCTCATTGAATGTAGGTTGGCAAGTTAAAGGTAGTTTGCTTTCATCATTTGCTTAGTATGCTTAGTAGTTTACCTTTGCTTACTATCATGAGCTAGTTTGCTTTACATAGAGTTTTCATCCGCTTTCGTAGGAACTATCCATCAGTCCTTGGCCCAAAAGTACTTAGGTTACCTAGTTTCAATTGTCTTAGTAGGGTTTGTTCATTAGATAGGTTTTCCTGAGTAGATTAGCCCTAGATAGCTTCTTTCCTTAGTTAGTCTACACTTGTACCAACCTTCTACCTTTGGCATATATTTTGCTACAAATCTAAGTTTACTTACCCCGGGTTGACAATTTAATTGAGGGTAGTTTAGTGTCTTTTTTAGTACATATAAATCACCTAACAGAAACCAATGGCAGTCTTTACAGATGTTCGGTAGGCCCATAATGCCAAGTATAAAATCAAATGCCAATTTGACTTGGTCGAATTAATCGTTCACTGTAGAATGGTATTGAGTGACTTATTCACAACTTCCACTTGACCATTCACTTATGGGTAATAAGGTGATGAGTGTTCTTGCCTCAACCCAAGATTTTATGTTAATTCAGACATCATTTTGTTCTGAAAGTGACTGCCATGGCCAGTGACAATATCCTTCGGGACGTCAAACCTTTCTATTATCTGATTAAACAAGAAGAGAGTTGTTGTCTCTCCATCATCCTTGAACGTTGACATAGATTTGACCCACTTGATAAAGTAGTCTACTACTACGATGATATAACAATGCCCCCTAGATAAGGGGGGGTGGCATATACTATAATCAAACCCCCACTTGGTGAAGGGGCCAACTGTGATGACGGGAAACATGGGAGAAGGATGTGCCCTCATCTTCTGTGAGAAGATCTGACATGGGTGGCACTTCTTGACCGATTCAACGCAATCTTTGATTAACGTTGGCCAATAGTAATCGACTCATAGAATCGTTTGGGTTGTTGCCAACCCAAAAAAATGACCACCACATGCTCCAGTGCGGCAGTCATTAAGCACGAGTTCTGCTTCTTCATGGGTGAGACATCGATGAAGGATGCAATCTATACCTCGACGATACAAAGTGTCTTCGAGAATAAGATAGTTTTTTTCCTAATGGCGTATACGTCGATGCTCGTCACAAGTAGTAGAAACAAGGTACTTCAAATTCTGGAGATAGACTAGTATATCTCCATACCAGGGATCTGAATATCCAATCAAAAACATATCTCCTTTAATAGGTGAATCTTTGGGTATAACATCACCTGACTCGACCAGAAGTTCCAAGATGAGTTCTACAAAGACCAACGACTTTTTGGATTTCACCGAAACAAAATCCAAGTCAAATTCCTAGAGGATAACTATCCATCTACTGATATTTCCTTCGATTATGCATCGTGTCAACACATATTGGAATGGATTCACAATGACAATGATGGTGGTCTTGCAAAATAGGATATAGTGACGGAACTGTTGGACAACATGAACTGTTGCCAACACAAGTTTCTCAACATGGGAGTAGTTGAGTTCTGGTCCAACCAAGCCTTGAATCAGGTAATAAATCACATGCTCTTCAATCAAATTGTCTTCTTGAACCAAGACCATGTCGATGGTCGACTCTGTAGTAGCCAAATACAATAAGAAATATTTATCATAATTGGGTGGCCGAAGCAAGGGGGTAGACGTGAGGACATGTTTCAATGCTTCGAAAGAGCGCTGAGAGGCTTCATCCCAATGGAAAGGAATGTCCTTCTTTAGTAAACACATGAACCCTTTTGTGATCTCGACATATTTTGCGATGAAACGCCGTAAAAAGTTCACTTTTCCCTGTAAACTCTGAAGCTAAGGGACTATGCACAGGGGAGGCAACTGAACTATCTCCTCAACCTTTAAAGGATCGACCATGATCCATGTTGTCGAAACTATGAAGTCTAACAAATGACCCGACGTCATGCAAAAACTGCATTTGCTTGGATTCAAGCAAATCTGATAGTAGCGACATCGCTCAAAGATAAGTCGGAGGTGTGTGGGATGATCATCTCTCTTGCGAGATCGTGACGCTAAATCATCCAGGTAAGCCTCGACTAGATGTTTGAGATCATGGAAAGCAAAGGACATGGCCTGCTGAAATGTGGCTCCAGGATTCTTCAAGCCAAAAGGCATCTTGCGATAAGAAAATTTACCCCACGGACTGATAAATGTTGTTTTATGATGGTCCTCAAGTTTTATCTTTATCTGATTGTATCCCGAGAAAATATCCATGAAAGAAAATACCTCACAGCCTATGCATTCATCGACAATCTGGTCAATAAATGGAGTGGGGAAATTATCCTTTGGACAGGCCTTGTTCAAATCATGGAAGTCCATACATATGTGAATCATACCCTATTTTTTGTTGACTGGAATGAGATTTGGCACCCATTGAGTCAATTGGACAAGGTAGATGAAACCATCTTTGAGTAGTTTCTCTACTTCAACCTTAACAGTTGTTGCTTTCTGAGGATTAACCAGATGAAGCTTCTGGCAGACTGGCTTAGTGTCAGGGTAATTTGTGATTTCATGTTCAATTATTCTTGGATCAATGCCTGGCATTTCCTCGTAAGACCAGGCAAAAACATCGCATAATTCTTTAAATAAATCTGTATAGATTTGAATCTCCTTAGGGGAACAGTCCTCTACGATGAAGAAATTCTCCATGATGCCAAGGGTTTTGGATATATCAATAGGTATCATTTTAGTGATGGTTTCCATATTAACCTCAGCATAAACTATGTGCATAGCCAGAGGATTAATATGACAAGACCTATCTCCAATCATAGTCAACACAAATTCTCCTTCCTCTATTCTTCCTAACTCTGGGAGGAAGTATGATCTTTGATGGAGATCATCACAGGGTCTATCTGGACCAGTCAACACCTCAAAAATCGCCTCATCAGAGAGAAAGACCAAGTCTAAGGAATCAGTAGTGGCAAGGGAACCTTGAGCCCAGGCAAGCTTGAGAACTGGATCTAACTCTGGTGAAGGAGTCAGGTCAAGGTCAACTAAAGCTTGTTGGACTATAGAGTACACAACTTCTGGCGCAGATAAGGGCATGGACATGCTATGGTGCCATGTCCCTTCCATAATGGTTGATGGTGAAGGAAGAATTCATGGATCATTAAAGTAAGTTGTGATAAATGATGACACTGAAAATATTTTAGCCTTAGGTTGGTTGGGGATAGCTGATATCATTTTGACATTACCAGAAGGAGGCGGGTAATCAAAAGTACACATGAGAGGTGGGCACAAACCAACCCCCAGTTTTGACGATGCCAGGCTGTGGGTTATCAATCATTGGGACCGTGGATGCCCTCGATGGAGAGTCAGGTCTAGAGAAAGAAAATTGATCAATGGTCATGATTCGACCCTCATGTGGAAACAACAAGACCCAAAAAACTGTAGCAACCATTGCATGCATGGCATATGTCCAACGCCTTCCTAACATGAGGTTGTAGTCGAGAGATGCATCGACCACTTCAACTTCGAAGCAGATGGTCTTCCCTCCTAACTGCACGGGGAAAGAAGGAATGGTTCCATGTGATCTAAAAGAATGACCATCAAAAGCCGTGAGAATATTGGGTGAAGGAGACAGAATGGGTTGGCCAATGGCCTTCCAACATGCTAATGATGTCACCCATGTCGAGGCACCCTCATCAACTACCGTGCGGAAAATATTCCGGGTAGATGATTTCGTGGGGTGAGCCACTACTATCTGAAATGAGACATGGTATGGGAGACAGGGTCTCAATTCGGTTGTATCAAGCGTGATATTTCTTGGATTACATGTCTCAGTGGATCCTATGGTGGCTAATAAAGCCTTTCTCTACGAAGGGAAACTCTGAAGGACCTCCAAAGCAAACATCACACAAGGGGTTTGTGACAAATCTTCCACCACAGAGTAGTTCTGGGTAGCCCTCGTGTTTGGATTATGTGAAGCTTTATTGAACACACATTTCGGGATGCATGTCATTGTTTCACCCATCGTTCTCTTGATCTGGAGAGGAATGGAGGGGTTTTCGTCCTCTTTTCCCTTTTCTGCAGTACTTGGTGTTCTGTAATCATGTGCCCTAGTAGTTTTGTGGGCTTCACCTTTTGACATATAGATGTTCGAAGTCGAGGGATTGCTAGATGACAAAGGGTGTCCCTTAAATCCCCCATCCACATTCACAGAGGTTTGAGTTAAATTTTTCCCATGAGGAAATGGGTTCATTAACACTGCAGGATGCGGCTGCACCAATAAATTTTTGGCCTCCATGAGTCGAGGGCATAGGTGAGTCGGGTGGTTCTCCGTGCAGAGGTTCCACGGATACTTCAACTTCTTTCTCTATGTGTTTCCCCCTCCAACATTATTGGTGGGTTTTATATCCCCCTTACCCTTCTTTCACTTTTTTTCTTCCCTTCGGCCTGCTGTCTGGAATTTGAGTTTGTCGATTGCACGTTGTGTACATATGACGTCTTAGCAGGGGGAGCATCTGAACTAGGATTTGGTCTGGCCACTGTCTGTTGTATTGACAAATGTTGCAATTGGTTTGACATCGGATTAGTGGGATTTTCTTGTGTTGAACCAACAATGCGTCAGTATGTGGTCTAGACTTATGTCTAGTCTTATCAAGAATAGACCATGGTGCATCTGGAAAAAATTCATAAAGCAAACCAGACTGAGAGTAAATCAACTCTAGCTGTTGAGCTCTCATTATCGCTTCCTCTTTCAAAAATACCCCCGATGTTTCCACGTCCTTGGATAGCCGGGGTACCAAATACTTAAGGAACCATTCCAGTAGGAATGTTGGTGGAACTGGTACTTTAATCAAACTTTTCTGGCATTGCCATTCTCGGATGTCATCAGAGATATGGTCAGCCTTTGTTTGCTCAAAGTTGGCCAAAAATTTTGTACCGACATTATATCTCACAGGTAATTGAAAATGGCTTAAGAAATCCATTTCCAATTCACCAAAATTCGACTATCTTGAGCAGTCGAGCTCGATGTACCATTTCACGACACTTCCGATAAGAGTGCGTTGAAATAGATGCAATTGAACAGAGTCATTCATCAAAGAATTGGACGAGCACCATAGATAAAATGTGGTCACATGATCACCTGGATATTCGTTAGGCTTGCCTTCGAACTTTTGAATGTCCAAGGGAAACTTGGTTGGCATAGCAGGCCAATGTGGATCATGACAAATTGGGTCATTCAGTAACCTTGACAAGTCTAGCAAATGCAAAGTTGCCAGAAACAATAGCTTAGGTTGTTGAGTATGTATAAGAGGATAGGAGCCTGGGATTTGGCAGGCACGAGGTTGCTAGGAAAAGTTAGGCTACTACACTAGGTTTTGGTAAAAACCATGGCCTAGGCCATCATTCAGATGTTGTTCTTGTTGAGACGTCATCAACTGAATCCCATAGTAGGACGTTGAGGGATGAGAGGGGATTGATCCTGATGTAGTGTTCCAAAGGTTTCGGAAAGGGTTTCCCCCTTTCAATCCGATGAACATAGGTCTTGCGCCTTGCACGGGGTTCCATTGACCATGGAAGGGGTTTCTCCTGGTCGACATCCTTGATGAGGGAACTGATCCCTGCCACAGATTTCAAGGTCCTTGAGAAGTGTGTGCCCCCTGTGCAGGAATAGTAACCTACGCAGGATTTTTTGATCCAAAACTAGGGTTTCCCTCGACCAAGGTGGAAGCTGACGAGAATGTGTTGTTACCAAACACATCAAACAAAGAGAATGACAAAGAACCCACCGATGTGGTACTAGAATAAGGTCCTTGACTACCTTCTCCAGACAGGTTGTATTTCATGGTTGGCTAGACAGGTTGCTGAGGAGCGTCATCGAGAGAGGGAGATGATGGAGGTATATGAACCCCTCCGTAAAGCAAAGAATTATAAGGGGTTGAGGTGCCCCCCATGGACCCTTGCAAAGGAGCGTTTGAGCTCCCTGCCCCCAGACCCAAAGTCTGTAAGGTGGAGTAGGAGAGGACCAAGTTTGTATCAAAGTTGGGCATCCTGTATGAAAACAAAGTGCCCGTTGCACTCTGCATAAATGGTGCAGTGATCGCCTCCATGTACGGAATCAGACCATTGCCCAAGGTAGAGGCGTTCGAGACCATAGTGGCTTGGAACTATGAAGGTGATTTAGGAGGTGGAATGCCCCCAGTTGTGGCAGTCATAGAGGGAGTATGAGGACTCCCTGACGAAGTAGCAACATTTTCTTCCATTGTTACTTGTAGTATTATCTGACGCTCGTGATGCATTCCCTTGGAGGGGAAATAGGTATCAGAAGTGGCGTCGACAAGTCAGTGATCGAAGAGTTTTATGGACTAAGATCTTCCACTCTAAGGTCAGAAATAGTTGGTCCATCTGGAAATAAATGTTCTCCTTTTATATATGGATCAAGTACAACTTCTTGTGGCCCAATCGCTTCAAATGAACCTTATTGGTCAAGTCTTCACCTTCGCGGTGGCGGTGGTGGCTCCAAGTTAACTGGCCATAGGTCCACAAAGCCTTCATGACTGATAGAGCTCTTGATATTCCACTGTGTGAGAGGATCAACGACACACTAAGGCTTTCTATTGTTGAATACTAAAACAGGCATTGGAAAAAGGTCCTATGAGATGCAACAAGCAAACCACTATTACTAGTTGGAAGAGTAGTTACAACAACCAACACTAGATAAACTTACTGGTGAAAGTGTAACTCAAACATAGAAGCACCCTCTGGGTATAATCTGTAAAGCGTGGCCCAATGTCTGCCCTAGGTACCGAGGTTTACCCCTGAAGTCACCTGTATAAGTCCCTAAAATCAAAGGCAACTAGGTTGCCAGCTCGTGAGAAACTACTAGGAAGGTACAATCGATAGTTGGGTGGACCGCAATGAGTAGGGTATCAAGCCCAAAACCTATCGAGGGTATCCAAATCAAGTGTTCTGGAAGACTAATGAGGACCTCGAAGGGATTTGAGACCCATGAAGCTCTGTGTAAAATGAAATCAATAGAATCCCAAGATAAGTCCTCTATATGCGTTCCTCCGCTACGATTGGTCCAACTTTGGAGGGGTTATCTCCGCTACCTTTCCGCACGTGACCTCATGTTTATCCCCTGTGTTAGAGGGGGGTCTTGGATAGTTTCCATGTTACTATACTTTTTCACTCCCTAGCACAGACTCCTATGTCTGTTTTATAGCCTTGAAGAGTTTCCTCTCCAACCTAAATCAAGGCTCTAGCCTAACCTAGTTAATGGACCCTACAAACACAAAGTCTGATTAATTTTAACTAAGCGTTAATTTTAAGTGGTTTATATTAATTCAAAGGAACAAAAATGAAACTAATGGTGTTTGTTAAGAGATGAAAGAGAAGAACTAATGTTGGAAATAAAATTACTTCTTTTTTCAACAAACAAAGATTTGCAAATTGAACACTCTTTAACTAACTTTTCTAACTAACTTTTCTTTCTATGATCTTTTAAAAGAAAAAATTCAATACTAAATTTCACTCGACTACGAGCTACTTATATTCCTAAGTATTCAGTAAAGAACTTAATAAAACACTCTTCTTCCTGAAAAAAAAACTGACCTAACTACTTAACCAAACAAGAAATTGAAAACTTTTTTTTTTATGCTCCAAAATAAGAAACTTGAAAATGGATTCTTTTATTTTCTTCCAAAGAAAGTAAAAAGGGAAAAGTGAAGACAAGACGAGACCAAAAACCAACTTCTGGTCTACTGCGGCTCGTACAGAGTTACTGACAATACTAAACAAGTTAATCAAAAAAAACTCACAAAACTTGTCTCAAACCCTAATCAAGAAAACAAGAAATCTTGATAAAGAAAAAAAAGTTAACTGCTATCAGACCTAGGCCAAAAACTGTACAAAATAGAGACCAGGGCTAAATAAAAAAAAACTTTGAGAAAAATGGCTTCATAGGGAAGAGGATAACTGCCTCTTCTTTAAAAAAAAAATCTTGACATAGGCACGCAACTAATACTTCAGCAGCTTGCGTATGTACACGGGTTACCAAAGATAGGGCATGTATGTACGCGTGCATACCCACTGTAGGCCACGTACACCTCTGTGACTTCTCTAAAAATAAAATTTTAACAGTCAAGCACATGCAGAGAGTATTGGTATGGAAGACCAAAATCCCTTAAAGACACATAAACTTACTGAAACTCAAAAATAGTAAATAAACCAATTAAAAATACTCACAAATAGAAATCCCCTAAAAACCGTAGAGGCTCCCTAGTATGGTCACCAATTCTACTATAGTGGGAAAACCCCCCTACAAACTACACTAGGGTTCTAAAGTGCAGGCAGAGATAACTGTTTAAAGTCTCCTACTTTTAACCATTATCCCAACAACACCCCACATTCATATATAAAGTACAAAGTATAGGGATCCGATAGTCTTACCTTGAACTCTGCGTTCGATGTCAATGCTAATGCATTATGTCACTTCTCGACTAGAAATCTCCTCCTAAGGCTGACCTGCATTCACCAAAAGACAAACAAGAAACTGCAAACAAGGATTCTATATATGGATTAATGGGTTAGATGTCATAACAAAATGTAAATCATACATAGATATAAAACACATCATATGGCAGGACGACAAAATTACTTCTTTATATTAATCTCATAATGTCACTTACAAAACAAGATCGACGACTTATCCTCGAACCTGGTCCTAGGATCCTCTTCACCAAGCCCCAACTGCTTCCATGTATCCTTCTTCTCTCACACTTCTCTCTAGAGAATATACATAGGTTTATGGATGAGGAAAAAGGGAAAGAATGGGGAATTATGGCTCAAACTCACAATGTGGCTGCAATTCTTGGGGCAAGGGGGGATTAGGAAATGGGTAGAGTTTCACTACTTTCATGCTTCTCCCTAGAATGGGACCCCAACACCTTCTTTTATATGCCAAAAAGATAGTTATTCGATTGGGTGACGGGCTATGGGCGGTCAATTGGTTAGGAAACTACCCAAAAGCCTGTATTCCCTTTCAACTTTTTATTTTTTGCAACTTTTGTGGGTATACGCGAGCTATAATGGTGCAACTAGTGTATGTACGTGTGAAGTAATGGTGCATCTAGTGTACATATGTGGGCATTAGTGGTGCAGGGTGCGTACATCTTAAAAAATTTGGTTTTTAAGAAGAGCTATTCAGTATTGGCTTGGAAAAAATAGTAAGTAAGATGGCCTGCTGTTAGGTATGCATTTCTAGTGAAAATTAGGGTTATAACACCTGACTATGACTCCATAAGGGTAAATTGAATCACACTCCTTGGCCACTGTCACCTTCAATAGTTCAGAAAATTCTTTGCCTCACACCATATTTTCTCATAACAGAAAAACAGTTAGCAATCCCAACACCAAGCAGTGTCATGCCTCCCACATATGTTGTATTTATCTTGTGCCTAGGTATTTCCATTCCTTTCCCTCCTTGGGTAAATTCACATCTTTACAAATCCCTTATTTTTAGGGGTTTCTAGTGGAAAAAATCAACCTCTTCCACTTGTAAAAATCAGCTTTGAGTTAACTCAAACTTGTTCCCCACTCATGGAGTCATAGTCAACTATTTTTAACTTGGATGTTCCATTTGTCTTCCAACATTTAATTTATTAAAACGTTTGTCTCATGCACGTGTCCATCAAAAGAGGATAGTTAGGAAATTCAAACCTTTTCCCAATAGTCATAAAATAATAATTACACGATCCAAAATTCTAAATTCGGATTTTCCATAAATGGAAATTTATTTCTAAATTCAACTTGGAATTTAATTTCTAATAATTTGAGGATATCATAATTTTATTCCAATGAAGTTAATGCACAATGCAACCAATATTGGTGAACTATACATGCAATAAATTGTTAAGATGCATGGTGTACCTAAGACAATTGTGACTGACAAAGATTCCAAGTTCACATCGAACTTTTGGAAAGGGATATTCAAATGATTTGGAAGAAGTTTGAACTTTAGCGCATCATATCACCCTGAGACAGATGGACAAATAGAGAGGGAAAATCGAGTGATTGAATACATGTTGAGGATGTATGTGATGGATAATACATAAAAATATTAAGACTACCTTCAGTTTGTAGATTTTGCTTACAAAAATGGGTGTCAATCATTTTTAAAGATGATCCCATTTGAGACATGTTATGGTAGAAATTGAAACACTTCAGTGAGTTGTGACAACCCAATAGACTGCGCAATAGTTGGGCTAGATATGCTCCAGGAAATGGAAGAGCATATGGTAAAGATAAGGAAAAATTTAAAGGTTGCCCAAAACAGGAATAAAATATTCATAGATAAAGGCATAACCAAGAGAGACTTTAAAGTGGGTGACCATGTGTCCTTAAAACTCAAATCCATACGTAGTTCCCTGAAGTTGGGGAACTATTATAAGTTGGAAGCACGCTACTATGGACCATTTGAAATACTAGAGAGGATTGGTCCTATCAAATATATTCTTTCATTTCCTGCACCAACTCCTTTGTCTTTAGGGCACCAACCGTAGCAAGCACCAAATTCATTATCTAGTAAAGGATATTAATCTTTCCTTTCTCCTCCCTTCCACCCCCTGTTATCAGACTAATCGGTAGGTGCGGACACTAACAGATCTCCCTAGATCCACCTGGATCTAGAACAAAACAGGACATGACATGACTCTTTCCCTAAGTTTTGACCATTGAATTAACTAGTAGGGAGGAACAAGTAACATACCTTTGTATCACTTCCTAGGGTCTCTGTTTCTCCCGCTTTGCTCTGGTGCTCTCATGAGGTCAAGACCAAGACAACACAAACCAACCAAAGTGAAGATAGCAAAATATATTCAACTGTCAACTTATGTGTATGATCAAGGAATTACACAATAAAGTGAGAATGACTTTATGGGAAAAGGACATGCTACTGTATCGTATTAATTGAAAGTAGAAGATTACAACCTGATTGCCTTGATGTCGCAAGCTTCCTTTCGATGGCACTTGGCTCCAACACACACACTTTCTCAATTCTTGCATGAAGAAGATCAAATCCTCTTGATAGACTTGCTAGAGTCTCCAAGCTCCTGTTCAAGCTAGGTCATTCACACAATTTTTTCACCAATTCTCCAATGAATCTTTCTTAACCTTTTCCATGAGAATTCCATCAATATATAGGAGAGAATGAGATGGTTACTTGGATAAGAATGATCCCATAATATTAGGGAAACCAATAAAAGGATAACCATTCGAATGCCAACCCATTCTTCTAGAAGATTCCCTTCTAGAATCATTGAGAATTCATCTTCTTCCAAGCCTTAGAACAAGTTCTCACCCTAGCTATGTAGCACAGTGCGAGAAGTTCGCACCCTAGCTTAAGGCAGCCCATGAGAAAGGGTCATTCTCGCACCCTGGTATATTGGAAACCTGTGAACTCTCTTCAAAAGTATGTTTTCTGGGAAGAGATGAATGTCAATTTTCTCTGGATAAAGTTCTTATGAGGAGCCTGAGTACACCATCATGATGACCAAAATCATGCGTAATAGAATGGCCCGCAAAGTATAAGGTCGGAATCAGTGACAGCTGAAAGACTTTGTAAGCTGCATGTGTGTGTCAGAAACCAGGAGTGCACCTAATCGGAAACCTGTGAACAACCAAGCATCTGCAGAATATCATATATATTAATTCTGAGGTAGGCATTCCCATACTCAGATCACAGATGGATGACATTGTAGACATAGGTCATGGCCACCAATCATACATTGTGGATCCATGTCGTCAAAATAGAACATAGCAACCAGGAATAAACTGTGGATCTATGCGAGAGAAATTAAACCATGAAAAAGTAGAGGACAAATAGCCTACCTCACTGCTGCTGACGGTTTGTCGAATAGATGCTTGTAACTCCTGCAATCTGACGCTGAATTGCGAGGGTAAAAGAGGGGTTTTTGTGCTCAAATAGTGGTAAAGTGAAAATGATATGGTAAAAAGAGTTTTTATTTCTTTATATTAACTTTTACCATGTTATTAAATTTTTATAATTATTTATTTATCAAAACCTAAACCCTAATGCCCTTTTGAGTGTAACTTTTGCAGGCGTAACGATTTTGATGTTCATGTACAGGGATGTCGACATATTTTTTCTTCTTCATCGCATGTTTTGTTTGTTTTTTATGGTTTTTGTATAAAACCTCGAGCCGGGTCTTTGTCCGTTCTCACGCTCGAAAATACATGAGAACGCGATCGATCATACTTTTATCACTTTTTCAAGCTCAACAAGGTTATACGAAAAATGAACCCCCCTAGAGTCCTCTTTAAGCTATTTTCAGACTCTCTAAACATGAAAATATGGTCGAGCGACCTTGCTATTTTCACACTCGATAAAATGTTTGAAGAAAGCATCTGGTGAGCGATAATTTATCTCTTTTTCGGTCTTATCGGACTATTTTACGAAAAAGGAACTGAGAGAGTTCTCTTTTATGTGTTTTTCCAGAATCTATAATCATGAAAAACCTTCGAGTTTTCTATCTTTGGACTCATTAAACAAACATCGACAGACCCGTAATGGGACCGAACTACTCCTTCTTAGGGTTCGTTAAACATTATTTTCGTCATCCCTATGACCGTTAATGATGTAAACCTATCTGTTGCCTTCAGAGGGGTCAGTGGCCTAAGTTCCTTGAAGAGAGAAGGGAGAAGAACTTTTCCTGAGAAAAGAAGTTGCATTTTCCCTTGTAAAAACCCTGTAAAAAAGGAAGTTCGCAGGTTGCTATATAGGCAGGATGCGAGAATGCCTGATTCTTGCAGGTTCCACCATAGCTAGGGTGCAAGATGTTCCCAGGTTTCTCTATAGGCAGGGTGCGAGAATGCCTACATGTGGGAAAAACAAGTATTTTCTCGAATCTTCTAGAAGGATAAACTTCTATGGTGAGATGGCATCCAAATGGTTTGGATCTTACTCGCTTTCATGATTTAGTGGGATCATCCTAACCTCCTCACCTTATCCTATTCAACTTATAAAAGGAAAGGAGTTCTCATGGAGAAAGTTATCTTTTGTTAGCTTTGGAGCTTTTGGGATTAGCTTGGATTGGATTGAGTTTTGGAGATTTTTAGCTTGGCTAGATGAGCTACTTTGTCAAGATAGATTGTGAATATTATCAGATCTGTGCTCTCAGAATTCTTGGAGTGAAAGTGTATGGGGAATAAAGGACAGTTGGAAGGGACCTTATGACATCAAGGCCATGGTTGTAATCTCTCTTTCACATTTAATATGATACAGTAATATGATTCTTTCCTATAAAGCTTGT
>ML776702.1:1232436-1254471 GCA_009831015.1 Picea engelmannii
ATAGTTCGCTTTAAAAGAGAACTTTTAGTTTGGGTTTCTTTGTTTTAAGAAAGTTCATTATTGCTTTTAGTGAATTTTTTGAAACAAAAAGATTTAATTTCTTGCTTTATATTAGATTGGGGGCATCCTTGCATTTCAAGTAGCGAAATTGCATGATTCTTGGCATTTTTTGATCTTAAATTATGAGAAAATTTCCCCCTCATGGTCGAGGGGGGCCATGAATCATGCATTGGTGTACAATACCTTTTTCTCATTTCTTGAGAATCTTGATATTGATGAGTTTTAAGATTTTGGGATGTTGTTCATATGGGAATGATAAATGCTTTCTCCTTCTCGTAGCATAGCTTTCATTGAAATGAAAAGATTGCATCTTCATCTCTTTGCATAATTTTCGAGTCGGTTGAAACACCATATTGTCCACGCCATTTTCCTATTGAGTAACAATAGCCATAAAATAAATCTCTTATAAAAACTGATTAGATATTTTTTATCTCTTCTGGTAGAAAACCTACATTAGATTAGTTGTAGGGATTTGGAATAGGTGTGAAAGATAACTTTCCAAAGTTGCAAACAAACATAGAATCTTGAGTTAGGGAGCAGTTAAATCCACTTATTACATTTTGTCCTGGGAATCCCTTCTAACAAAAGGGTCAATCACGAGGTCGCATTGAGACTAGCAGAGTTACTCACTCTGCTTTGTTGTTCTTGGTGTAGAGATTACATGTATTATGGGGGTCACTTGAGAGGTATACCCACAATGATGAGTGGAAGCCTTTCAAGTTGATTTCGGGCTAGATACCCTGCCCTTGCACATGGATCGGACTGTCGACTGTTTCCCCAGGCATCACTGTAGTAATTGGTAACTTTAGTGGCCTATCTCTCTAGGTTCTTTACACGAGGTGACTGTGGAGGGGTAAGTCTTCACGGTACCTAGAATCGATGTTGGCCAAACTCACTCGAGCTCCTTGGAGGGTATACCCATGATTATGTGTGGGAGATTGCACCAGGGTGTAAGTCCATTAAGTAGGTCGTCAACGTAACTTTTCCACCCGCTCTATCTCAGCCCCTTCTTACATTGTTCCTGTGATGTTGGATTTCATCACAAACTAGTGTGCTTATTGTAAGAAGGTTTTGTTTGTTTGCTTGCTTCCTAGATTTTTAGCGTGTGCTGTTTGTTTTCCCTAACAAACTCTAGGTTGGATTTATTTAATGGTGTCAGTTCCTGGAATGACCACTGAAGGAACCCCTGCTCCAATGGAACCTTTTGTTTTTCCTTCTTATGGAAACATTGGTCCTCCTCACATTACTACTTTGAGCCTTCTAGGTCTCACTATTGGATTACCGGTATGGTTGTTTTCCACTCAAGTAATCTCGAATGCAGTTAGTGCTTCAGTCACAATAACTTCCCCCCAAGAGCATAAACCTCATGTTGATCCTTCAACTTCTTCACCAGTAAGGTCTTCTTCGCCTTCTTCGCTTGCAATGTCGCCTTTCGTTTCATCTTCTTCATCGGGTGAAAGTTCTGAAGCTAGTAACCTAGTGAATAAGAAGAAAAAGAAAAGAAAGATTAAGAAGAAGAAAGATAAGCGAGGGTCAAAACCTTCGACCGTTGTCAAACATGTTGGAAAACAACCAGTTACTATTAATAGTGTTGCGAGTGTTGATGATGTCAAGATCACCCAAACAACCAGTAAGCCCAAGTACCTTTACAGGATTTGTAAGGGTAGCCATATTCTTAAGGATTGCCCAGGTCTATCCAAGGTTATAGAAGCATGGTCTACACATCCTCGCCAACCTATGTCGTTAGCCTCTGAACAACATATTGATGACCTCCCTTCAAATAGTCATGATACCATTGGGAATAAGAAAAGTAGAGTCAAGTTCCCATGCATGTTATGTAAAGGGAGTCATCTCACTCACCTTTTCCCTTGTATAGATGAAGCCTCTAAATTATTGGAAGACATGACTGTTTCACAACCTCAACTTCTAGCTGCTTACCGTAATCTTTCTCTCAACCCACCTGTATTTGATGGAATGATCACTCTGGTACCTTCACCAGTCAATCCGGTTGATCATGTCATCAATCTGGTCACGTCCTTAGTTGAACCAGTTAACAAAGTGGTTGATTTGATACCATGCTCGGTCAATCTCGTTCTCCCCTTAGAGAGTGAAACTAAATAGGTCGATATAATCCCATCCTCGGTCGATCCCACTCTCTCGTTAGAGAGTGTCACCCAAGAGGTCGATCCGTTTACACCTGTCGACCACATTATACCCTTGGAGAATGAAACCCAAGTGGTCGATCCGATCTCATCATCGGTCGATCCTACTCTCCCGCTAGAGAGTAAACCCAATACTACCCATGGTTTTCTCATTGATACAGACTCTGCAGTGTCAGGGGGTATTCCTCCTTCTCCAGTGGAATCCCCTCCAAGTAATGAGGCCATCTGTTTTGATTGGGGTGTGCTCATTGGACCTCGTCTTCCCTCTCACATTCCTTTCCAGATTACAGTGCAAGTTTGTGGTCCAGACGTTCCTCAGACGTTGATAGATGAAGGTTCGTCTATTAGTATTTTTTCCTCCATTGCTTGGAAATCTTTGGGTTATCCTCCGCTTGCACCGGTTACACAAAATCTGTTATCTTTTAACAGAAGAACTAGTCAACCTTTAGGGACCCTTCCTCAGTTTCCTGTAACTTTGGGAGGGAAAATTGTCTTTATTGATGTCATGGTAGTCCAAGACCCCTTGGATTTCGCTTTACTCCTTGGGCGAGATTATGTCTATGCCATGAAAGCTATTGTGTCTACTCTTTTTCATGTGATATCTTTCCCTCACGATGGCCGATTTGTGACTGTTGATCACCTTTCATTCATTGACCCCGCCTATATTTCCTCCCTGAATGGTTCTTATATGTAGACGGTATCACCCCCGCCACAGGTCAATTATTTGGCGTTGTCGCCCATGGCTTCAACTTATGATGACTTAGATCCAGTAGTTGACATGGTGATCTCTTTGATAGGGTTGTTAGAGCATGATCTCTTTAGTCCTATCGCGACCCTCGACATAGTGTCCTTCCAGAGTGTGTTTCTTCCATCAAATGAAGACCTCTTGGAAGCCATGACTGAGTTTTTTCCCTTGACATGGTCTCCTTCCGGAGCATTGTCCTCTTGGAATCCATGATCAAGAAAACTCTGAGGATAGTTTTTGTGTCTCTACGAAAACCTTGTTAAAAAATGAAATAGCGGTTATGAGGATAGTTTTTTGCATCTCTGAGGCAACCTCGTTAAAAAATGAAACAAAGGTCTTTGAGCATAGTTTTCTAATTTCAAGCTCATTAAAAAATGAACCCAACTTTGAGGATAGTTTTTTCATCTCTGTAGAAACCTCGTTAAAAAATGAAACAAAGGTTACGAGCATAGTTCTTGTTTCTGTGTCAAGCTCGTTAAAAAATGAAATAGTTTTCCCCCTCTCTGTTTTAGTCAAGTCCTTCGTCTAGAATTTGAAGCTTCATTTCCTCCACCTTTGCAGTTGGATGAAACGAATCTTGGGGGGCATTTGCCTCAGCCTCTGGACTTCATGTTGAAGTTGAGCCGCTAGCTTCTTAAGCTGGGGGCTAAGTACCAACCATCCATGTGTTATGCGTTGGGAAGTAGCAAGCATAGTTTTCTATGGTTCAAGCTTGTGTAAAAATGAAACCACTTACCTCAAGCATAGTTCCCTCTGGTTCAATCTTGCGTAAAAATGAAACCAGGTCCAAGAATAGTTTTGTTTAGTTTTTAATCTTGTGTAAAAATTAAAATCTATCCCAGGCATAGTTTGGTTTTGTTTTAAAGCTTGCGTAAAAATGAAAACAATATTGAGCTTAGTCTTTGTTCTTTCTCATGCTCGTAAATACATGAGAATAAGTTACCGAGCTTAGTCTTTTTTATTTCTCGTGCTCATAAATAAGTGAGAATGTAACCGAGTATATTTTTATCTCTTTTTCGGACTCATAAAGGTTATACGAAAAAGGAACCCCCTAAAGTTCTCTTTAAGCTCTTTTCAGACTCTCTAAATATGAAAACATTTCTGAGCGACCTTGCTATTTTCACGCTCGTTAAAGTATTTGAAGAAAGCATCTGTTGGGCAATAATTTATCTCTTTTTCGGTCTCATCAGACTATTTTACGAAAAAGGAACTGAGAGAGTTCTATTTTAAGTGTTTTTCCAGACTCTATAATCATGAGAAACCTTCGAGTTTTCTATCTTTGGACTCGTTAAACAAACATCGACAGACCCGTAATGGGACCAAACCACTCCTTCCTAGGGTTCGTTAAACATACTCCGAGGGACTCGTCCAAAGGATGAGCTTACATTACAAGCATATGTTATCCTCCTCAAGCTTGCGTAAAAATAAATAGGTACTCGCCAGAAATGGTGGGGGAAAAATTGGGAAAGAATTGTGTCTAAACCTGTATTCCATGAAAGGGTCACTTTTGAACATGACACCCTTTCACTTGATTTGTGTCTAGGTTGGAAAATCCACTTGTCTCCTGATCATACTCATTTATAAGATTACAAATCGGTCTGTGATCCATGTCGTTGAGTCAGTGTTTCCAAGACAATTGTCGTGCCATCAATATGTTCAAAGAGAAGTTCAACCTAGAAAGCATTCTATTGCGTCGACCATTTTTGTAGTCTTTAAGCCTTCTATTGCATTGGCCATCCCTGAGTTAGTCCTGAATCACTTGTTACTCTGATCTACATCAAATATTGTTACTTGTTTCATGTCATTGATGTGGGATACATTAAGGCCCTCCTGTGACGAGTCTTTTCCTGTCGACTTCAACTCATTATCTAGGAACTAGACTTAGAAACTAATTGGTACCTTGGAACTTGCATGCCTCAATGGTAGGTTTCGTCGCTCTCGACAGTGGGTTTTCATTATTGACCCCTGATCGGGAGATTTCGCTGAGTGTTCGACTTCAACTCATTAATTCACATTCGTTGGATTGTACTAGTGTACCTTGGGAGTCATTGACATTAATAATGATTTCCCTCACACTTGTTAATGGTATACACTAATGACTGGTAATCAAGTAGTTTCTACCATGTTCGACTTCAGCACATGTATTCACATGGTTAGATTCATACTATAGAGTGGTGGAGATGAAGACCCTGGATATTTTTTGATAGATTCAGGTTGCGTTGGAGTATATTCAGTGTACTATTGCATAGATCCACATTGTATGTCTGGTGGCTATGTTCAAATTTGAATCTTTAACACATAGATCCACAGTGTATTTTTGGTGGCTATGTTCAGATTTGAGTCATAATGGCATGGATCCATAGTGTATGTTTGGTGGCCATGACCTGTCTTACTTGACATGGATCTTCGCATGACGAAATTTATGCTTTGAGTCATTTGTATTATGAGTATGTGAATGCCTACCTCGGTGATGATATATTATTGTACTATATTTCCTTGTTTGTTGGCAGGTTTCCGACCGATTGTTCCTTGTTCCCTACACACACTCGACAAAATATTTCAGCTATCACTCTGTTCTAACTTCATACTTTGGGGGGCTCTCTATTACACATTATTTTCGTCATCCCTATGAACGTTAATGATGTAAAACTATCTATTGCCTTCAGAGGGGTCAGTGGCCTGAGTTCCTGAAGAGAGAAGGGAGAAGAAATTTTCCTGAGAAAAGAAGTTGCATTTTCCCTTGTAAAAACCTTGTAAAAAAGGAAGTTTGCATGTTGCTATATAGGCAGGATGCAAGAATGTCTGATTCTCACAGGTTGCACCATAGCTAGGGTGCGATATGTTCACAGGTTTCTCTATAAGCAGGGTGCGAGAATGCCTACATGTTGGAAAAAAAAAGTGTTTTCTTGAATCTTCTAGAAGGAGAAACTTCTGTGGTGAGGTGGCATCTGAATGGTTTGGATCTTACTCGCTTTCATGATTTAGTGGGATCATCCTAACCTCCTCACCTTATCCTCTTCAACTTATAAAAGGAGAGGAGTTCTCATGGAGAAAGTTAGCTTTTGTTAGCTTTGGAGCTTTTGGGATTAGCTTGGATTGGATTGAGTTTTGGAGATTTTTAGCTTGCCTAGATGAGCCACTTTGTCAAGATAGATTCTGAATATTATCAGATCTGTTCTCTCAGAATTCTTGGAGTGAAAATGTATGGGGAATAAAGGACAATTGGAAGGGACCTTACGACATCAAGGCCATGGTTGTAATCTCTCTTTCACATTTAATATGATACATTAATATGATTCTTTCCTATAAAGCTTGTTGTGTTTTATTGTATGATTCCTTGATCACATACATAGGTTTATATTGAGTTTATGCTATTGATATCACTTTGGTTGGTTGTGGTTTTTTGCAGGATCATCATTGTATGAGCGTTGAAACAGAGCTAGGATGGTGATGGCGAGAGAAAAAGCGACATTTAAATGGTATGTCACCCATCCCTCTTTGGTTAGTAAATTCAATATTTAAAACTTAAGGAAAGCATATGTTCCGGTGTGTTGTTTTCTAGATCTAGGTGGATCTAGGGAGATCAGTTAGTGTCTGCACCTACCGATTAGTCCGATAACAAAATCCAATTGTGAGACCTAGAAGGCTCAAAGTAGAAATGTGAGGAGGACCAAGGTTTCCATAAGAAGAAAAAACAAAAGGTTCCCCTGGAGCAGGGGTTCCTTCAGTGGTCATTCCAAGAACTGACGCCATTAAATAAATCCAACCTAGAGTCTGCTAGGGAAAACAAACAGCACATGCTAAAAATCTAGGAAGCAAGCAAACAAAGAAAACCTTCTTACAATGAGCTCACTAGTTGGTGATGAAATCCAACGTCGCGGGAACAATGTAAGAAGGGGCTGAGATAGAGTGGGTGGAAAAGTTACGTTGACAACTTGCTTAATGGACTTACACCTTGGTGCAAGCTCCCACACATAATCATGGGTATACCCTCCAAGGAGCTTGAGTGAGTTTGGCCAACATTGATTCTAGGTACCGTGAAGACTTGCCCCTCCACAATCACCTCATGTAAAGAACCTAGAGAGATAGGCCACTAAGGTTACCGATAACTACAGTGACGCCTGGGTAAATAGTTGTTATAACCCTAAATTGCACCATACATGCTTACCTGGCATCAAGCCAACTCATTCCCCTTCATTTCCAAAACATCTGTTGAGAAACCTCTTGCAAAATCCTCTTGGGTAAACATACACACGCCCTAACCCAATACTGCACGCAGGTGAACGCTGGAAGGCCTACTACAACCCGCGTTTACCTAACAAAGCACAAAAACAGGAAAGTTGCCGACAGGACAAAAAGCTATGGGTCAGTTAACTGAAACTCCCGACCATGCATGGCCTAGAGTTCGTCGAAAACCCTAGCCCCTTCTAGCCCATTTTCCAAATCCATTTGTCCCAACACTTTAGCCTTTCCTCAAGCCTAAGGAGAATTAACGCAAAGCAGTTGGAGGAGAAAGGAAGAGGAGGAGCCCAGGATCAGGATCAAGGAGCGGTGGCCGGTCTCGACTTCAAATTGTAAGTTGATTCATTTTGAAAATAATAAAAGAATACTTTTCCCATCCCAATGAATGAGTTATATGTGGTTGGTGTAATTTATGCTTAATTTCTAACCCTCAAGTAGAAAAGTAGCATGCATGCATAGTGTTTTGTCTTGATTGCAGGTTAACTTTGGAAGGAGCCGCATGAGCAAGCAGTCAAGAGCGCAACGGAGGATCTACACCAAACATCAGTAAAAAGGTTAGTAGTTCCTTTCCATGTATGTATCGTAAAAAGGGGCTTAAAGTTTTGGGTGGTAGGTTAAAAGGTCATTTCTTTAAGGTCAAAATATGCATGCAAGCCTAGCCCTAGCTTGTTAGTTCGTAGGGCATTATTTCCCAACAACAGAATTGGTGACTCCACTGGGGAAGATACTCTTAGGGTTTCCGGATTTAGTTGAGGTTCTTGGGTAGTTTAAAGGATTGAATTTTATGTTTCTTTGTTTGTCTGCTTTCTGTTAGGTTAGAACTAGCAGGGAACCTGGTTCTTTATACTAGTTTTTCCTTGACTGTTTCTTGACGTTAATTATCGGGACACACAGAGGTACACGCGGCCTGCAGAAGGCCTGCACGTGTGTAACCCGCGCCCTAACTTTCTACAGCCCGCGTTTGAATGCATTTTGTAGAGGTTTCAATAGCGTGTAGGAGTTGGAGAGATTGAGAGGCGGTCCTCCTCTTCCCTGTCAGAATTATACATTCTCAGGGGGCTTTCTGGATTCTGTCTAAGTCTTGTTGGTTCATAGTCTTGTCTCAGTTTGCTTGATTGGATTTTGTTATTTCTTGCAGTTATTTTTCTTTTTGTTAAGAAGAAGCATCCAAGCCTTCAGGAGACCCTGGTTATCAATAATAGAGGCCTTTTTCAGGTCTGGGCTACCTGTGTTTAGTTTTGTCTTAGAGTTTATACATACACGCGGCCTGTGCAAGTGCAGCCCGCGGGTACCCGCACACTGTTGTAGGTTAGAACGTGTGTTGTTTTAGTGACAGTAGCGGGCTTGATAGGTTTATTTTCAGTCAGAGTGGGGAATTCATCCCTTCCTGTGGTGAGAAGTGTTCCTCTCAAGGGTTTGAGTCTAGGGTTGCACAGTCAGTAGGTTAGGGCCTCTTACCCCTAGCCTGTTTTTTCTTAGTTGATAGTTGATAGAAAAGATTAAAAAGAAAAATTTTGTTTTATGGTTTTTAGACAAGCGTAGGAGTCTGTGCTTTCTTGATTACCATTGTGTATCTTTGCTCTAATTCCTTGTGATCTGTGCTTTAAGCCAAAATTTTGTTTTGTTTTCTTGGTTTTGTGCTTGTCGGCATTTTCCCTTTGTTGCTTCATTTAGCACTCAAATATATATATATATATATATATATATATATATATATATATATATTTCTTTTTCATTTTCTTCTTTGTTTGAAGATTGTGTTTCTGCATCAATAGCTAGTGTTAGAACCCTATAAAATAGGGAATCAGTGTTCTGAATGATACTTATCTTTTCAGGCATATGTTTTCGCTCATGACGCATGGTGAAGGCGGCGGAAAGCGCATGACACTGACCAAACATACAATGAGTACCTGCGTGCGAAATTCAAAGTGAGTTCTGGTGCATTTTTTAGCCAAATTGGGAATTGGTTTGAAAGGTAAAAATGGTTATTGTGGTGGAAAAATGCAAATTTGGTGTGTTTGCCAAAAAATTTGGTCCCTCGGCCTGTGTGCAGGGTTTAGTTAGGTTTATCAAAATATTTTGACAAAAAATTATATTGGCCTAAGGCCAACACCCGAACAATCAACACACAAGTCAGCGCCTCCTCATACACCAAAGAGCAAACACACAGGTCAACACAGAGCCAGCACCAAACCCCAATGCCCAAGCCTCAGGCTCGGGCTCAGGCTCACTACATCGAATGCATATTGCAAACATGCCAATACATAAAGGTTTTAAAATCCTTTCACCACGTAGATGTGGGATATTGCCCACTGAAAGTTAAAAAAGAAATATATAATACGCAGATTAAAACCCTCTGCCAGGTGTTTGTAACCATTTTCAAGGTGTCGATTGCAGCTCCACGCAACCTGTCAACCACAACGCAATACACCAGACATGAGTTCAGTCGAAATTGCTACTGACAGGGTAACGAGGGAACTATACATTTAAATCCCTTCGTTGTTAAAACAATTGTTGTTGTTTTCAGAAGTGGCGAGAAAGCCTCAACAAAGGATTGGTCTACATATGTCAAAGTTAAGGGAAGAGTTCGGCTCGATGCATTTGAAAAGTTTCTCCAAGAGTTACCTCTTTCTCGGACTGTACAGATAGACTTATTTTCTCCCAAGGGTCATGTCGATTCATCTGACTCAGTCAGAGCCAAACTGAGAGAATCCTTGGCATCTGTTGTGGCTATGGTATGGGATGGACAACCTAAAAAGGATGTAAAAATGGAAAATAATTTCCAGATTGAGGAAACAACCTTGAACAGGCATGGAAGTGTGGATTATAAAGTTGTGGACACCGAGTTGAGTGCCATGACCGACAAAAATTGTCAAGGGAAATCTTCTAAGAAACTTTGCAACGAGAAAGGGAAGATTTCGAGCAGAATCAGGCTTTGGGGGAAACAATAGATTCATCAGGTCATTTAAGACAAAGTTCACATCAGGAACAAAACGAACTTCAGATGAACTCTGAGTTAGCACAGATTGTATCAATCAAGGTTGAAGAGTAAATATGCTCCAAAGGCTATTGCAAAGATGGCTGATGTTGCGGCATTGTGTGTGCAGTACTAGGAAGATTTCGTCCCAACGGAAGTACAATTGTCAATACACTTCAATCATTTCTCAATCCAAAACCAACTTCCTCTGCATCTGAAGCTCAACTATGATGTTACCATGACATGGTTTTTTCTGTAGTGTCCAAATTTTGTTTTTGTTTTTTATTGCTTTGAAGCTGAAATGTGGATTATTGGGTAATTGAACCTGCTTATGCAACTCTTATATTCCATTTTTGGTCAGTAGGTGGAGGTTGCATACAAAAGCTTTTTGCAAATGCTTCATCAAAGTGTAAGAAGGAAAGTCATTGCATGTATTCATGAGGAACATAGACCAGACACTGTTACCATTTCTCAAGCATGGATGAGCACCAGAATTACTTAGAAGACAATGCTTCTGGGAAGTCCAAAGATATGCACAGGAAAGCCCAAATCAAAAATACAAAACACAAGCACAACACTGATCTAAATCCGAATAAAGTGTTTTTCAAGATATTAAAAATGGTTATCAGTCAAGAGTTTTCTGAGCAGTTTCAGGGTTTTAGAGGAATGCAGGTCCATTGATTTTCAGAAGGATGAATAATCAATCATTGGCATCAGTAAAGAAAAACAGAAGGAGGTCTTTAAGGCATTCTCTCAAGTAGACAGTTCAACAACAAGGCTCTATGGTGGGACTGGTCTGGGCTTGAGCATCATCGAAAGAAATCCCATTCATGGCATCATTGGCACTGGATATAGACCTAATAGAGGAGCAACGGGAACACCTTATAAATGTATCACAGTCTGCAGATTGCCCCTTGCACATTGTAAACGCCATTCTTGATCTAGCCAAGATAGAAGCAGGCAGACTTGAACTTGAACAGATTCCTTCCAGATTGTCAGATATCATTGGTTCAACAATGAAATTGTTTCAGGTGCGTTCAAAGCAGAAGCAGTTGGATGTTTTTTGGTGGTCAGGGTTTAAGTGGCAACTGACAACACTAATGTTGTATCCACGGAATCATCACCCCTAAAGCTACAGAGGACACCTGGAAATGACAAAATTGGCAAAAGAAACTGATCCATGATTTGAGGCAGATCCAGAATGATAATCATCCAGGATTCGAGGCAATGATGGAGAAAAAACAGGGGACACATGGCAGAAGTTTCCCATTTTCTAGGCAGAGATTGGATCACCAATCCTTACAACTGGAAGCATACCTCAACCAACTCAGGATTCGACTGCTGATTATGAGATGCTGTTAACCTCCATTCGCAAGAAAGTTATTAAACCTCCTCCAATATGCCAGATGTCAAAGCAAACAAGGCACCAAATTCAGTTTTCATTCAGTTTACTGTTGGAGACAATCTACAGGTGGCAAAGCATTCCTGTCTAAGAAGATTCGACTCAGTTGCCAGCAAAACACAACTAACTCCAGATGTCGAAGAAGCAGATACCAAATCTAGTTTCCAGTCATCTGTTGTTCAATTTGTTTGAGGAAGCAATTGACAGGTGTTTATTGTGTAACTCTTTACTATTCTTAGAAAGCAGAAGTTAGAGCCTGAATCTTTGAAGGCTAGGGGGGTTTTTATTATAAATACACATGTAAAAGATGAAGTGAGGGTTCGACTGGGCATAGTAGGTGAGGGTTCTGGCAGTGAAGCAATTTTTCTCGCTGGCCAAGCCTGTGTGAGGAGGTTGTAAACCTGTGTAAATGTGTTGTCAGCTATAAACTTCCTTTTCTTTTTGGTTGGACCATGAGGAGAGTGTAATTTTATTTGTTGGACAGTGGATTTTCATTTTATTTGCTAGATGAGGATTGTGTTTAGCCAGAGAATTTCTCTGTAATCCTTTAATGATATCAGTGAATATTTCTATGTAATTTTTATGATAGATCAGCAATAGACATATTTCTTTGACAGGATTTTTGTGTAGTGATAGTGGTGGTGTTCTTCCTCTATTTAATGTTTCTCCCTGTGATCATGATGCTCGTTTTCTTTTTCTGATTATCAGAAGGAAATTTATAGGGGTAGAATTTATCAGCGTATACTTTGCCTCTCGGCTTTTGATGATCTTTATGTTTTCTGCAAAAGGCTAGCTTAGGGATTCTTAAGTGCTCCTTTGCCTGTCTTTTTCTTCACCTATTTTTCCTCAAATTAACGCCATCTAAAATCAATATGATCCATTATTGCTGCTACCTTGCCTTGTGAAAGAGCTCTGTCCATTTCTGAGATTGAATCACCTAGTCTAAAACGCAGACCCCATTTTCCCAATGGCCCTCCTTGCTGTCCCAAACTGACCATTAAAAAACCAAAATCAAAACCCTGTACCTTATAGCTAGCCTAACATCCATTACAAACAAAGTTAAATTTGAAAGAGAGATCCCTCTCTGAGTCTTGGAGGGCTAGATCCGAGACTCGAAGCGGTTCGAGGTTACCTCTGTGTTTGCCTCAGCATCCTTAGGCAAATTACAGAGTGCTAACAGCTAGGAAGAAGTCTTTTGTTCATAAGTTTTTGCAGTGCATTTAGAGTATAAGTAGCTCGTAGTCGAGCGGAATTCCTTTATGTTTGCTGCATGAAATCTTAGAAAAATTGAAAAGAAAAGAAGTCTTTCTTGTGTGAAAAGTTGTTGATTTTTGCATTTAGTAAAAGCATTTTGTTTCCAGCATTTTTTCATTCTTTTTTTCTTTGAGTCTTTACATCAGTTTCACATTCATACCTTGTGATGTAAAAAATCCCATAAAAGCAATGCTAATTTAAAATCTATTAGACTTTTTGTTTGTAGGGTTCATACACTAGCTCAGGACTAGGGCCTTGGAATAGGTTGGAGAGGAAACTCTCCAAGGCCACTCAAAAACAAACTTTGGAGTCTGTGATAGGGAGTGTAGAAGTCCAGTTCTGTGGAAGTTATCCGGGACCCCCCTCTAACACAGGGGATAAACACGAGGTCGCGTAAGGAAAGGTAGCAGAGATAACCCCTCCAAAGCTGGACTGAGCGTAGTGGAGAACACAAATCGAGGATTTGTTTTGGGATTTCGTCGTTTGCATTTACCATGGGGCTTCATGGGTCTCGAATCCGTTCGAGGTCCTCAGTTGTCTTTCGGACCATTTTCTCTCGATACCCTTGATAGGTTTTGGGCTTGATACCCTACTCATTGTGGTCTACCTGACTATCGACTGTACCCGCCTGGTGACTGTTCGCGTGCTGGAAAACTAGTTGCCAATATTTTTAGGGACATACACGGGTGACTGTGGGGGTATACCGCGGTACCTAGGATAGACATCGGGCCACGCTTTGCAGAGTATACCCGGAGGGTGCTTCCGTTTTCGAGTTGCACTTGCACCGGTAAGTTGCTCTAGTGTTGGTTGTTGTAACTATTCTTCAAAATAGTTAGTGATTTCTTGTCTTATCTCTTAGGGGCTTCTTTTTTAGTGTGTGTTACTGTTTGATCATGTAGAATGCCTTAGCGTGTCATGGATATTCTTACACAGTGGAGGATCCAGAGCTCCGTCGGTCACGAAGGCTTCTAGGCCTGCTGCCAGTTATACTGGAGCCACCCCCGCCACCTTTGAGGCAGAAGCTAGACCAACAAGGGTCTTTTGAAGCAACCAGGTTACAAACCATTGCGCCTGAACAATTCCCAGAGGAATCAGCCACCAATCTTGGTTCAGTTGAAACCCTAACCACTAATACTTGGCCAATGGTCAATGTACCAATCCAGTTTTACGAACGCCTGTCAGTGCCTCATACATCTATGGAAACAAACGTTGCTACTTCCTCTGGGAATTCTTCCATTCCCACCACCGTTGCTACCACAGGAGAAGCATCTCCTAACTTGTCATCGTCGGCCCGGGCCACCATGCTCTCAGCCGCAACTACATTGCACAGTGGACCGACCCCATCTATTGCGGCAACCACAAATCCCTTCACACCTAGTGCGACAGGCTCTCCGTTCTCATACGGTATGCCTAGTTCAGGCACAAGTCCTGCACTCACTCACTCCACTTTACAGACTTTGGGTCTGGGGGCAGGGAGCTCTAACGCTCCTCTGCAAGGTCAACTTGGGGGCATTCCTATCCCTTTTAATTCTTTCCCTTATGCTGGAGGGCATATCTCTCCTTTGTCCCCTTCGCTTGGTGGTCTGCATCAGTAGTCCACCGGGCAGCCTGCACACATGAGTCCAATTGGAGCTGGGAGTCAAGGAACACCTGCGCACACTATGCCGGTAGGGTCGTCGTTGTTTGTTTGGAACGAGACGTTTGGTAACAACACTTTCACATCCACTGCTTTCCCATCTGGGGGCACTCCCAATTTTGGACAGTCTACTCCGGTGCAGGGTACTATTCCTGCGTCGGGGACACATATAGCAGGACTTTGGAACTCAGGTCAAGGATCCATTCCCTCCTCTAGAATGTCATTCTGGGGTAATTCCTTCCACATTCAATGGAACCCCGGATAGACTTCTATGCCTCTCCCAGCCGGACCGGCATGGGGTAATCCTTCCCAAAGTCCATCACACACAATGAATGCCCAACATCCTAGGTCCTTTATGTGGAATCAGCCAATGATGTCTCCATAAATGAAAAATCCTTACGCTGGTCAGGGCCATGGTTTCTACCAAAATCCGGACCAGTAGCCAGACTTTTCCTGGCAACCTGGTGCCAGTCAAACTCCAGGACCTTTTTTCCCAGGCTATCAATAGCAACCCAAACTACCATTCCTAGCAATGTTACACTTGCTAGATTTGACACAGTTGTTAAATGATCCTATTTGTCACGATCCACGTTGGCCTCCTATGCCAACGAAGTTGCCTTCGGACATTCCAAAGTTCGAGGCCAAGCCTAACGAAGATCCAGGTGATCAAGTGACTACTTTCCATCTTTGGTGTTCATCTAATTCATTGAAAGATGACTCCGTCTAGTTGCGATTGTTTCAACGCACTCTTATCGGGAGTGCCACGAAATGGTACATCAAGCTTGATCGCTCACGATATTCTTCTTTTGGCGAACTGGTGATGGCCTTCCTTAACCATTTCCAGTTACCTGTGAGATATGAAGCAGGCACAAAGCTTCTTGCCAATTTCGAATAGACGACAGCGGACCATATCTCTGACCATATCCGAGAGTGGCGATGCCGAAAGAGTCTAATCAATGTACCAGTCTGTTGGAATCCAATTCAATTTTTTCAATTTCCCTGAAAGCTGCCTACACCTATGTGTCTTGAACTTCAAATTTCGATCGCATTTTGCAAATAGACGATATTTTCATTTCATGCGACACTTGCAAATTGGTCGATTTAGTTTTCACGACTGAAAGCGTGAAAACTCCTCCATCGTTTTTTGAACTGTCATGATCTTCTCATTAATTTTTTGAAAGGAACTTACCTTTGGTTTGTTATTAAGTGGTTGGAATGATTTTTCGAACTATGACCATTTGTCTATTCTTGCTTTGATTGCGCAACTTGACTTTTATTTGATTGATAAGGCATTGAGCATGAAAATTTAAGAGTTATACTTGATTATATAGGGATCATGGTTGATTTTGGTTTTTATATGATGTGATCCTTATAAGCTCTTGGCTTATCGATTTTATCTCTTGTCGCAATGTTTTATAAACTTTGATTACACATTATGCAACAAGCGCATGGATAACATATGAGTTTGATTTCATATTGAATGGAAATAGTTTGAAGTTATACAATGGTGCGATTGGTTAAACATTTGGGTTTTAATTTAACGTTGAATGACAATTGGTTTGAATTATTTGATGGCTCATATTAAAACTTGGGTTTGATTTCGTATTGAACAATGCCTTGGCATATTGGTATACCATCCACCGCTTAATTTTTGGGTTGGCCGATTAATATGGTTTAAATGATATTATGATTGATTGAACAACACTGTACCTTGCCATTACTATGCTACATGGCGATGATAATCCCACCACCCTCACACGTGCACATTAATTTGCCTCCCCTTTCATCGATCTCAGCTGTTAGCCCAAATGATTTTTCTCCTGTGTGTTTATCCGAACCCTACCATGCGCCCGCATCATGGCTCCAGTCGTGAGGGCTGAATCCAATGGCTGCCAAGCATTGTTGATGTTAGACGATGTTTACAGTGACCTTGAGGAGTTTGGATGGCTCCCGTTCATACGAAAGTTTGATGCCTTTAACCTTGGTGTGGCTCGGCAATTCGCGTTAACCTTTGATGGCTGCCGAGCCAAGGTTGGGGATGTGCAGTTGGAAATTGACGAGCAATTTCTCAGTTTAGCTACTAGTCTGCCTGCTACTGGACAGAAATGGTCAAAAAATTGCAAAGTGGAAGATGTCCCATGGACATTACTCTTCCAGTCATGAAGGGTGAGCTCCTGTGACAAAGGTTTTCCCGCGAATATGCTCAAGCAATGTTGGCACGACTTGCTGATGATAACCAAGCAGTTCATCACCTACGAGGGCTGGTATGGTTTCATTTACTTGTACCACCTTCGGCTACTTATGGTTTTCATGGGATATGAGCTTAATATGCCTTATTACTTGCATAGGAGTCTGTTCAAAATGTCTAAAAGATACAAACGGAACCAGGCCGATAGCAGCCTTTTTCACTTTGGGTTAATTAAAATGCTTGTAGTTTGTCATTTGGGGTTACACCGAGACTGTTGGAATGACTTTCTTTATTGCAATAAGTTTGAGGACTCAAGCCCACCACAGGTTGACAAACCTGTGGTGAGTGAGAGCAAGTTAGTACCCCCTGTTCCTTACAGTGCTCTGTTACCTAAACCCCTACCCGACTCACCTATTGACCTACCCAATTATGTCACCAAGGATGTGGAAAAAGTTAAACCCATGGCTAAAAGGCCTAAGTCCAAACCTACTGTGAATTCCAAAGGAAAAAGGAACACCCGATTAATCTCTCACATGGCAAGAAATAAACCGAGACCTCCTGTCAACCCTGACCCTATCATGGTGAGTGAAGATTCTGACTCGGAGGTTGAACATTACCTGACAAGTGAGTATCCCTATTCTGAAGGTCTATGTGACAAACCCTCATACGATTTTGTCAAAAACCTACCACCTTTCTTGCAAAATGATCTTAATTATCCAGGCATCAAAATTCCTTGTGAAAACCCCGGTGACTCGTCAAAACCCCCTCTTGTTCTATCTGAACCAGCTGCTCCACCATGTGATCAGTGTGGCTCATGGCTAGAAAGGTATTACCTTGATGTGCCAATGCTGCAGTCCAAAATTCATGCTCTGGAAGATCAAGTTGCAACGCTCACTAGTCAAAGGGCTAAATCGACAGCCACTGATAAAAAATAGCGAACAACAGGTTCGATTTTGTTTAAGAATGTGGAGTCAGCTACAACGGTTGTTAATTCAAAATTGGCATAGCTCCAGCAGCCTCACTGGTATGATTATCACCTATTTATATGATAAACTCATAAGCTCTGTTTACAGCGTGGATTTGCTTTGACACATAAGCATGTACTATATGCATATGTTTGTTTTGATTAATCGAATTTCATTTCCCGAATTAGTTTTGATTGGATTTAGCTTTGATTTGATTAATTGTGGTATGGATTTGATTGTTTTAATTTAGCTTCAATTGAATACTCTATTGCTTATTGAGGTTGTTAATATATTTTCTAAACATAATGTTGTTTCTGGTATTTCAATTTCAAACACAGTCAATATTTCGATTCGAAATTGGTTATATTTTATACGATAAGGTTGGCGATAATGGTTAACTGTTATATTCCATGATCAATTCGAATACCATTCTGTTAAGGCATAACCAAATTGCGAATAGACATGAGTCATAACTGTTATACCCAACTAGTCGATTCACATTGTTTGACTGTGTTATCAGCTCGGTTCATATTGCAACAAATATATTGTTTAAATTTGATTTGGGAACGAAAGTGATTATGCCCAGGATTACGATTTGTTTCTATATTTGATTGTTGCCCAGTTTATGGTTATCACTGCTGTTGATGGTTACGATCACTATGTGATCCTGTTGGTTGACTATGTAAACGCTCAACGATTGAAATATATGGCGAAGTTTGATGAATGTTTATTTGGCAATAATCGTAACAGTTTTTCCATATTGGTATTTGATTGAAACATCATGAATCTAATGTGCATTGTTACAGCCATAACAAATCAATTTTGATGGTGTTCGATTATGATTGTGTTACATCGTATCTTATACGATATGATTCACCATTGATTTCATTTGATATAAAACAATCCTGTTATGATTTGACCCGATTTTATGGCAACTAAAAACAAAGCATTCTTACCCTGTTTCGATTGCAATCCTTTCCGATTTTGTTAATTTGAATGATAAACTCATTGGAATTATAGTGATTCGTTTTGGATATTTATTAAAAGAAAATTAAATTGTATTTGACTCTTTTGAAAAGATTTAATTTGATTGCTATCTGATCCTGTATGCTATTTTAGACTAGCTACATAATCAGATGATTCTGTAGCTAAGTCTGTAGGATCAATTTTTTRTTGTTYTGTTGATGAAATGTCTTTCTAATTGGTTATTTTTGGTCTATTGCAGATCAATTCGAAATGGCAGTGGCTTTGATGAGCAKTTAGGGGATATTTCAAAGATTTTACTTGCAATTTGATTTCCTAGTTTAGTTGATTTTGGGATATTTCCCAGATTGTGTAAAACATTTTGATATTATCCACAGGGATGTTTTACCCTGTGGAGAGACTTATATATACCTATCATTTTTTTAATAATCTCATCCTCATTCGTGGGAGAACAAGGATATGGAATTCTAATACAAACTGAAGCAGATTTGGTGTTTTTTCACAGCTTTAGCTTCTCATTATATCAATATCTTGTTTCATGTTGTGTATATCAATTTGTTTATGATTTACGACTACTTTAGCTATCTAGATCATGTGCAAATGATATAATTTTAAATCACTGTAATCCATATCTGGTTTCTTCCAATTGTATAAAAGACATAACAATTGTTAATTCAGTTTGTGAATGACAGGTTTATCTTCTTAATTGATTGAATTAGTAAATATAAGTTTTTTCATAACAGGTTTTCCTTATTGCAGAGATTTATACATCTTATAGTTGTTATGATTTTTTATGTCTTGTTTGTCCTGTAAACACTCAAAGAGCAGCACAGTCGATCGTTTACGAAAAACTTTTGGACCAATCCGGTGCGAGTTTACTTCCTCCGACCAGCTTTAGAGTTATCATACACAGGACAAATTAGGAGCGCTGCCAGGTCAGTTAATCTTTTCTTTGCTGTTTTTATTAGTAGTTTAATTTAGATATAATTTTAATTAGATTTATATTAGATTGTTTAATTTCAGTAATTATATTAGATCGTTTAATTTCAGTAGTTTTATTTCTTTTTCATAAAATATAAAAAATCAAAAAACATATCTTACTGTCTTAGGGCAGAAAACACATGAGTTTTGCAGGTTTTAATTAAATCTGTAGGCTGTTTATAGTGTACATTTGTGAATAAGTAATATTGCAGCTGGTAATTAGATAGTTGATTTGAGTTATTATAATTAGTAGATAGTATATAGAATAGATAGAGTTAGTGTAATAGTAATTAGTAGATTGTATATAATAGTTAATTTAGTTTCTTATAATTAGTTTTAGTTTATTTAGTATTTTGTGTTAATTAGATTAGTATATTAGTTGTTTTTATTTAGTTGTTTTTTTAGTTAATTTAGTTCCTTGTATATTAGTTTTAGTTTTATTTGTTTCAGTTAGTATTTAGTTTTAGCTTAATTTAGTAGTTTGTTTAGTGTATTAGTTAGTTTTCAGTTAATTTGTTTTAGTTAGTTTAGTTTCTTTTATTTAATTAGTTTAGTTTGTTTTATTTGTTTTAGTTAGATTAGTTAGTTTAGTTTTCTCTTTGGTTTTCTTAGGACCTTAGAGCGGCCAACGGAGCCGTTAAACCCGTCAGGGTGGTTCATTCCAAACGGCTTGGGTTATTTAGACAACCCCGGACCGGTTCCACTCTCCCAGTTGACGGACGGTCAATTTCGCCCGTCAACAAATGGCGCTAGAAGGAGGGCCTGAACTTAATTAATGGCACGAGACGGTCGCAAGACTCCTCCCCCACCTAATCTCACACCTATAGTGACTAGAAGCCGTTCACAAGATAATATTCCCCCTCAAACAACAACTACTTCAACCGAAGATCCACAAATCACAGTTGAGCCAACAACCCCTAATCCTACAGGTGGTGATCTCCAAGAGATCGTTCGTCAATCTCTTATCAAAACACACAGTGACTTAGCCAGTCTTAGGCAACCAAAATGCCAGTGGGGTCAACCTTTGGACTTCTCTTATATCAGAGAACAGTTAGGTGACATTGATCTCGCTGTGAATTCTCCAGATCCAAACTTAAATCTTGCTGCAGGAGGATCTGGGATACCTCCTTCACCACCTCCTTCATATCCTTCCTCCTTTGAGGGAGATTCCTCTTCTGACGAAGGTAATCCACCTTCTCAGCCTTCCACACCCAATTCCCCAATGGAAAATCAGAACAACCCTGCTAGACCCTGGTTGGACCAGGATGCAGTAGTTGTGCCTGGAGCCCAGCACCCTTTACCTAAGCATCCGGAGAAATGGCTTCCTAAGTTTGATCCCGATTCAAAACAAATAGCCGAAGATCATATCAAAAAATTTATGTTAGCCATCAGACTCCGTAACGTTGAACATGAAGATGTTGTCTGCAGGTTGTTCCCTTACACCTTTGAGGGTAATGCGTCCACTTGGTACTTTTCCCAACAGCCCCATACCATAGTGTCTTGGAAAAAGTTTGAGTCATGCTTTTTGGAAAAATTCAGAGATGGCAAGCCTCCAGAAGTCTTAGTCATGGATCTCTAAGGTTTAAAAATGAACCCGAAAGAAAAAGTTAAAGATTTTAATCAAAGATTCCTAACGCTTAAAAATCGAATCCCTGCAGATTCTATGCCTGCTGAGAGTCTTGTAATAGCTTACTACACTAAAGCTCTACATCAAAGTATAGCTATTTGGGTTAAAAGATCTAAAAATGATACATTGTTAGAAGCTTTTGAAGAGGCTACTCAGATTGAAAAAGACATACTTAGCCTTAAGGACTCTTCTAGCAACGAAACTGAGACTGTTTCTTCTTCCAAAAAGAAGATTGAAATTCTCCCCAGACCTACACAAAACAATACACAACCCGAAAACTCTGATTTGGAAAATTTAACCAAAGTTGTACAAAAATTTTCTAATCAAGTTATAGATTTAAAAAGGTCGACATAAGAAGCCTCTTCGAGTAAAGGACCCTACAAACCTCCTTTCCGAAAGCCTTTTCAAACCAACTGGCCTAATCCAAACCCCGGAGGCTTGAACCTAGAAAGTTTGCAATGCGCTCTTCAGACAATTCTAGGAGCCCAAGATGACTTGATGCCTCCTGAAATTCCTCAAGAGGAAGTCAAGCAGGAAATAACTCAAGAAGAAGAGTCTTCTCCAAACATCTTTGGACACTTCTTGGATAGTATCTTCCAAGCTAACTTCGAGACCATTCACCCTTACAACACTAGGAGTAAGACAACAAACAAACCTCCTTCCGAGAATACTACAACTTCACCTCCAAATCCATCTAAATCAGTAGAAACTAAACAAAGTAATGCTGGCCCTAAATTAGATTATGATGTTGTTGAAGATCTTAAAAAATTACGGGCTAACATTTCTATTTATGAGTTGTTGAAATTTCCATT